>CM038141.1:29870008-29937508 GCA_021437245.1 Aegilops speltoides | reverse complement strand
GGCCCCACTACCCCTCTGCCTTCGGGACCATTACATGTGGACCAGTCACCTATTGGGTCCACATGTTATTGACTCAAAGGTAGGTGTAGTAAGGCGCTAAAGCTCAGTCCCGAAGGCCCTAAGAGGGAAATGTAACTCCTGCGCCAGGGCTTGTGGTGCTACTGCTGCACGAACTCGTGCCAAACTCGAGATTTGTTTCTTTACTATACATGCACGCAACGACTTAATGGAAATTGTAATCTCAACATGTGATGGGGAGCTCTAAATTTGAATTGGAAACTTATAAAACGAAAAGATTCAAAACAAATAAACTGGAGAGAGGGAGTATATCATAGGATGTTTCCCACACAAAATATGTCCCCTAGTTTGTCACCGCGAAGATTCAAAACAAATAAACTAGGAGAGAGGGAGTAGACCATGCTGGAGATATATCTCCATGTCTACTCTTATACTCCATTCGTTCCTAAATATTTGTCTTTTTCAGATTTCAAATGGACTACCACATACGGATGTGTATGTAGACATATTTTAGAGTCTAGATTCACTCATTTTGCTCCGTATGTCTTTTCAGGAAGGGGTCAGATTTGTCCTTGATTTATTTATGAGGTATCCAGATGGCACTGCACCGCCAAGAAAAGAGGGTAACATCAAAATTATGGACTACTTTTTTGAGTATGTTGGTAAGGTCCTGTCATAGTCACTTTTTGGAATCTCTAAAAAGAAAAATACTCCCTTCGTCCAGAAATACTTGTCATCAAAATGGATAAAAGGAAATGTATCTAGACGTATTTTAGTTTTAGATACATCTCTTTTTATCCATTTTGATGACAAGTATTTTCGGACGGAGGGAGTATTTAGGAACGGAGGGAGTAGAAAACAGAGCTGGTGATGATGGTGTGTGTGCCATCCTGCAATATAGGCCGTCAGATTTATATCTAACGGACAGGAAAGAAACTCTGGCAATATTGCAAAAATATACCCACACGTCTCTCCATGTTCGCAAATAAGGCCTTCCCTCATTCAACCTTTTCTCTCACAAGATAAACTACTCATACAAATGCATCTTGATGTTTCGTGCAACGCATGGGCAGCTAGCTGATTTCTTTTAAAATAGTTGCTGTGATAATTGGGTTGAAGTAATATAATTTATGTCTGCCCCGAATGATTTCAGATTCACTAGTAGTAACAAAGAAAAGGTTGCCTTGTTAATTAACATGAGGCCGGTAAAAACAAGGCACACTGGGTTCACCATCATCGTCACTACAGCTGTGCGCAAGTGAGAAGTCTACATATCGAGGGGGCTACCGAGCAAGGCACCGAGACACAATGTCTGAGAGAGAAACCAATTGAACGGATTATGATCAGATCGAGTTGTCACCCTTCTGCTGTCATTGTTGGGGGGGAGAGAAAGATGTATTGAGAGTGTGTACAGTAGGCATAGAGGCACAACTAGCGAGTGTGTGTGTGTGTGTGTTTGAAAGAGGAGTAGATACATTGTTATCAAGATCGATGTGCCACCCTACACCTTCGGTGCCGGGTAGTGTGTGTGTGTGTGTGTGTGTGTGTGTATGTTTGAGAGAGAAGCCAGTCGATAGATTAGTATCAAGATCGAGGTGTCACCCTACTCCTTCAGTGTTGGGAAGTGTGGGTGTGTGTGGGGGGGCAGTGACACTCACATATCTCTGCTCTTATAAAAAACAGAGTGGGTGATGATGATGTTCCTGCCATCCTGCAATATAGGCCATCCGATTTATATCCGACGAATACGAAGGAAACTATGGAAATTTTGCAAAAAGATACCCACACCCCTCTCCGCATTTGCAAATAAGGCATTCCCTCGTTCATCCTTTTCTTCCACAAGATAAACTTCTCATACAAATGCATCTTGATGTTCCGTGCAACGCATGGGCATCTTGCTAGTAGGGAGAAGGAGTTTGTGTGACACATATCTAGCTATCTTAAGGGATAGGTAGATAGCATTTGTGCGAGGCATACTTAAAGCCTCACGAAGATAAACAAACGGTGTGTGTGCATGCAAGTGCCGGAAAAAATGAAGCGAGAAACAATGTGCGTGTGTGTGAGAGAGAGAGAGAGTGTGTGTGAGAGAGAGAGAGAGATCAGAACAAAAGGTGCTCTGTTGGAATCCCATTGTATGTATTCATATGGTTTCGGAACTCGAGTTAACTTTAGGCATATGTGTGAGAGACATTATTATACTTTGAGACATTAGTGGCTGTGGGTGGGCGGAATTAAAGGGGTGGGCGTGTTAGACAGAGAGAGCGTGTGTGTTTCTGTGCGAGAGACTTGTAGGACGGGGTAGAAAGACGAATTTAACCCTGGCGGAGGGAGAGAAATACACGAAGTGCGCGTGTGTGATTCCGATGCCCACAGGGAAATGAGATATGTATGCGTGTGAGAGAGATTGCGCAATTCATTCACGTATCACTATATAGCGATCGTGGACGTGCATCGCTTGAACATAAGTCAATATCTACTTCGTATCGTGGCCAAAGGTACAATATCAATTCAACGCTATAAAGATTGGACACTCACATATCACATTTTTTTCTATTTAAATAAACCTTTTTAGTTGTGCATGCCAAAGTTACAGTGATGTTTCTTCAAACAACCAATGTATCTATCATGTACATGCACCATTGTTACTCTTGCATTCAAATTCATTAGTCTTGGATGATTTAAGTTTCTATTTTGAAGTAATATATGTAATATTCATATATCAATTCAGCAGTGCATAATTTATGAAATGGAGGCTATGTAATCATATGAGGTAACACTTTTAAGTAGCGGACTACAATATCCATTTCTTTTTGTGCGCCTCTACACTAACACGTCAATGCATTATGTTTAAAGTAAATAATCAATGACACTAAATTATCTATTTACTTGAGAAATACATAGGCTGAGCATTTGATCCCCTTTTTTTGTGAACGCGCTACTACACCCGTACGATTGGCCGCGCCCGTGTGAACGTCCAAGTTATCGGCGCATCATCCCGAGTTATTATCTTTTTTTCTGGGTGGACTTCACACCAGCTATTAATTGCTGATGCGTGCCCCGTGTACACAGTCTAGCATGACCTTCCCGCTAGCACGGTCCAAAATTAGTTGAAACTGGATCTGAGCGATCCATGAGGCGGCAAAATCTCCCGCCTCCTTCTAAAATTTCTGCCACCTTAGTCTTTAGCATGCGAAATTCCCCTTTTGTCCTTGGTGCACGGAGACCAATAGTTACAATACCACCCTCATCTACATGATAGGTCGGGGCTGATTTGGTAACTTCCGGTTCCCCCCACTACGCGGCACCCGCATTTCCTCTCCCCCTCCCGCAAAAACGACTAATTCCACAACACCAGAGCATCTTACATCACGACGTCCGTACTTCATCGCCCTTTCTCCCCTCCCCTCTCGAAATCCTAGACTGCTCATCCACCGGTGTACCATAGCCCATTCACTGCCAGTGGCGTCCACCTCGCCAGATTTGCTTCTGCGGCCGCATCTACCCCTCCCACCTCCCCTAGAAACAAGTAGACTGCTCATCCACCACTTTACCACAACCCATTCAGTGTCAGCCTTGTCCACGGCGTCGGATCTGCTTCGCTGGTACTCTCGTCAACCGTCACGCATCTGCAGCGGCTCATTCGTCCTCCCCATCGGAGACGCTTCGTCCACACCCCCCGGAGCCGCCCCATCGACGCCCCCATCGACGGCCTCTGATCCTCTTCGCCGACACCTTCCTCAACCCTACTGGAGCCGCTTCGCCGACACCTTCCTCAACCCTACTGGAGCCGCTTCATTGACACCATCGTCAACCATACTGAAGTAGCTTCGCCTATACCATTCCCAACCCTACCGGGGCCGCTTTGCCAACTCACAAGTCCACGGCCTCAGATCCGCTTCCTCACACCCTCATCCAACCTACCGGAGCACCTTCTGACGCCCCGTCCACGGCTGTAGATCCGCGTCGTCGACACCATCCTTCACCCAACCACCGGAGCAGCTTCTGACACCCCGTCTACGACCGCAGATCCGCATCGTCGACACCATCCTTAACCCAACCACCGGAGCAACTTCTGACGCCCCGCCCATAGCCGCAGATCCGCATCGTCGACGCCATCCTTAACCCAACCACCAGAGCAGCTTCACCTACGCCCTCGTCCACGGCCACAGATCCGTTTCGCCCACACCATAGTCCACCCTGCCGGAGCCGCACCACAAAGACCCTACTCGACGGTTCTAGATCTCCTTACCGAACCCCGACAGCCAGTGCAGCGTCATCACCCTTGACGTTTCTAACCTGATTCCCACCGTCTGGAGAGATGCCAAGCACCCGCCACGGCCTAGGTACTTGTCACCTTTAAACCCGTCCAACATCACCTGCCCGATGTACTTCAAATATACTAACCGGTCGTTGTTACCTGTTATGCAGCTGGCGAAAACTACAAGGACAATGTTTTTTCTAGATCTAATAGCTTGGCCAACCAAGATCCTGGACTGAGGCATTGCTATGATCTGGTAAGTGTGTCTCTCTCTCTCTCTCTTGTATTGTTCTGTGCCTGCCAGCGTGCTTTGCTAGGATTTTCATCCAGTAATCCCTTTGTGCAGACAATGATTTCTACTACTGGCTGCTAAATTAGATATGTAGATGTCATACATGATACTACCTCGTACCTCCGTTCCTAAATATAAGTCTTTCTGGAGATTCCACTATAGGCTACATACAGAGCAAAATGAGTGAATCTACACTAAAAAATGCATCTATATACATCTCTATGTGGTCCATACTGGAATCTCTACAAAGACATATATTTAGGAATAAGGGCAGTACATATTACACAAAATCGTAGGTGGTAGGAATCCAGTGCACTACATTAGGCTCCCTTAGAGTGCCTGCTAGTCCAGCATACAGAGTCATGGCTAGTTTATGGTACGCACACAATCGTTAATTGGTGGTTTAAATATGCGCAAGGGATATGCAATGTAGTATCATGTAGAGATGTCTGAAATTAGCCATGTCAACTTGCAGGTAGGGTTACACAATGAAAAAGTACAAGATGTATGTGGCAATTTCATGGAACATCGCAAAAAAAAGGAGAGGCAGCGGTGAGCCTATACAATGTGCTATGGTACGTCACTCCTCCATTGCAATCATCGTGACATGTTATTTGTATGTCACTTCTATTAGCCATGTTTCTTAAGGACAGTTATTACGAGTTATTCTAAGAAAATAAGCACCTGTGAATATAAGCTCCATGTAATAAGCCAACCAGTTCTTTTCATTGCGTTTTCAGCTTATCTTTGGTATGATCAGTGGAAAGTCTAGATTGCATTATATTTTTTTCATTTTACAGCCTTGACTTGCAAACATCAAAAATTGAACCCAGTGCAGTAATTAATATGATAGAAAAACCGACCATCACTATTTGCTCAAAATGCAAATACAAAGATACCATCTACTTGGCACAATCTACTTTGGTCAATGTTTTCCATAGAGATCCCATTGCCTAATTTAAACGATGAACGCATGACCCACATTTAAATGAAGAACAATTATTTGTAGAAATTCGATGGTCCAAGTGGCTGGTTATTATCATATAGCAGCACCACCTGAAAGCATCATATAGCAGCAGCAGTAGCTCATCGCAACTCATCATACAGCAGCAGCAGTCTGCAATTCATCATATACCAGCATCAGCTCATAGCAATTCATCATATAGCAGCAGCAGGAGAAGATCATAGCAATTCGTCATATAGCAGCAGCAGGAGCAGCTCATAGCAATTAATCATATAGCAGCACGAGCAGCTCATAGCATTCATCATATAGTATCGGCAGGAGCAGCTTATAGCAACTCATCATATAGCAGAAGCAGCAGCAGCTCAAAGCAATTCATCATATAGCAGCAGCAGCAGCTCATAGCAATTCATCATATAGCAGTAGTAGCTCATAGCAATTCATCATATAGCAGCAGGAGCAGCTCATAGCAATGCATCACATAGCAGCAGCAGAAGCAGCTCATAGCAATTAATCGCATAGTGGATCAGAATGAAAATTTGGCAAAAAATCAGAGGAGATCCTCACCTTGTTGGATGAGCTCATCCTTCAACAAAGACCTCAAGGCCATGGCACGGGAAGAGGGAGGGGAATAAGGTGCCTTCTACCGCAGATGTGGCATCGGCCGTGGTTGTGCAAAGACCGCGGTGTAGTCGTTAGACGAACCACAAGGGAAGCGATTCTTTGGAGACCATGAGAATGAGGGGCGGCGCCAGAGGGAGGAGCAGCCAGGAGATTTGCCCTACCGTCGACCATGTAGCCTAGCTGGACATATCATCATCGAGGACCAGGCGGATGAGACCAAGATGGCGACGGCTCATTGGAGGAACCCTTGTGCTCGAGCGGGGATCGAGGTAGAGGAAAGGGAGAGGAGATGCAAGCGGGCAGGGCAATGAATGCTTGCGTGTTTGTTTTACTTGAGGGTCGTGTGACACGGGTGTCGTGATTGCATTTTGAGTGTAATATAGGCGACAATGAGTCATTTCACTATTCCCTTCCTTCAATTTTTAGTGAGGTTCTACTCGAAACACCCCCTCCAAAGCGAAATTAGTTAAGCCCAAGCCCATAACTCAAAAATGACTTCTTTACAACTTTTATGGCTTATTTTGACAATAAGCCCTGAAAAGGCGGAATCGAACCGGCCCTTAACCTGCAATTCAATTGTGGGTGCAATGATGAATCACTCCCGCCTGCTATCTGTACATTTAGGCATCATCATACATCATACATGGCATAACCTAATACATGTGCATTCCATTGTAGAATCTGGAATATGCAATGTTTATGTTAGTTCATATGTTGCACATGATGTTTAAATGCCCCTTAAATCTGGTTAGTCAAGTGATGGTCTTTAAGCCTCCTTCTTTGCTTCTTTTCTTGATATGTAAGATTTGCTCACACATCTGTTCAATTGCTTGTTTGCATCAGCCAGCCATACTAGGACTGTTTGCTTTGATTACTTGCTGTACTTGACCTAACACTCTAACAGAGCTTGTCAACAATTTAAACACTAAGGGCTGCTGTAGGGGGGCTTGTCTAACTCATAGGTGGCATAAAGGTTTGGCTGTACGCTAAAGTAGGCTCTCCAAGAGTACCTGGAGATCCAGTTCGAAGGTATGCCTAGTTTTTACATAGTGCAGACATAGTAAATGCTCATTTCATTGTGTGCAAGTGCAAGAGATGCAGCATGTTTCATTATGTGGTGTTGTTTTGTTATAATCTCATCATTTTGTGTTCACAGACTGGAAAGTATGCATATTTATCGTCCAAGGAGACGAGTAACAAGTTTGTGTCACCTTGCAGAGGGGGTGCAATGAAGATAAGATTGAGGATTTCCAAGTACAAGATGTTAGGAAGGAGCCTTGCAAGAGAAGTAGGAGCTACGCTGAGCCTCTTCAACCTGCTAAGGTAAGTCACTGTATGCAACTCAACAGTTCAATTCCTTGTTTGTTTCAGGCATAGTTAATTTGCTCTTTTCAATTGCTTTATTTGTCCTCAGTTAATGAGATGCCCAAAGAATCATGCCTGATGTTGGGTACTTGTATAACTATTAGTTGACATAATTAAAGGCCTTACTATTTAATTACTCTGCCGAAGTGTTCCTGAAGCTTTGAAGTCTATTAACCAACTATTATTGCATGAGGCTCGCAATCTAGTTTATACTAGGCTAATGATTGCATAGTTTTGCCTGTTGTAGTACGTTTGTATGAAATCCTCTGTTGTTCATTATGCTCCCTAAGACTTTAATTGAGCTACAGAATGGCCAACTGCTTGCTTACATATACTCAACATGCTGTCTAAATTTGTAACTTGTCTTTGTTTTCAATTGGGCCCCAACATCATGCTCCTCTGGTGAGCTAAGAGGGATTTCTGTATGCAGGGTGCACAGACTATCTTTTTTTTATAATTTTTAAAATATCACCTGCTTATGCTTCATGACGTGTAACATTATTGTTAGTCCTGTTTTGTCATGTAGTACAAAACAGTGTCTTTCTCGCTTCACTGTTGTAACTATATTTTTGCCCTAGTCATGTGTACTTGCAGAAACATTTCAGGATGAAGTGACATCAACACAAAGATCTGCGAGCGGTGTGGCATGGCCGTTACCGAATGATTTTGGATTGGAATTGGAATGTGCTAATGTTCTCCAACATCAACTAGGGGTGGCAAGACAACATGTACATGATTGCCAACGTATAATCAACAAGTTGAGACTGGACATGCAGGTACTAGATGCAGGAGTCAAAAAAATGAAACAAGACACTGAGGTAACCACGAAGGAATTGGAGATTTTGCAGACTGAAATTTGTGTTATATGAATCCGGCCAATCCTATTTTCTGAAGAGATTATAGTTCAAATGGAGTTAAGTTGATGCGCGTCCATGATATATGAGTTGTATTTGCCCAGTGTATGTAATTTGCTGTTTGTGTATGCTTTATTATCACTTGTGCCGAACCATAATGCCCAGTGGGTATATTCGGCTGTAATTTCTTTATTGTATAGTGTAGGATTATTCTACATTTCTATGCCTTGGTCACTTTGTTGTTAGTGTATGTTTTTTAGAGGTGATAGTATTGAGTAGGATAATTCTTTGAATATGCTATATCGTTCAAACGGGGGCCAACTCGCCCAAACGTTTTAGTGACCATGGCCGTCCACGGGCCGTACGGTCCATGGGCCATGTACGGGCCGTCGGATCCATGGGCCTTCAATGGGCCGTCAGAACCATGGGCCTTCAAAGGGCCGTCGGATCCATGGGCCTTCAATGGGCCATCGGATCCATGGGCCTTCTACGTCTCGTAGGATCCATGGGCCTTGTATGGGCCGACTCATTTATGGGTCTTGTACGGGCCTTTAATGGGCCATAGACGGGATAGAGTGGAAATCATATGTTCTATGGGCTGACCATAACGGGCCATTAATAGGCCGTATTTGGTGATGCTATGAAAATGGCCGAACAGATTAACGGTCCACAAACGGGCCGATAGTAATGACGGGGTGAATTTGGCCCATAAGCAGAAAATGACAGTAACGGGCCATAAGTAACCGAATGCTGCAAATGATCCCAAGAATAAATGGGCCCTTAGAAGGCCGAAAGATAACATGGGCTGGAATCAGCCCAACGGAATAACGGGCCATTAATGGGTATAAAGTGATACACTATTCATTACGGGCCAGTTTCACCACGGGCCGTTAATGGGTGTAAAGTGATACACTGTTCATTACGGGTCAGTTTCACCACGGGCCGTTAATGGGCCAAAAGTTACAAAGGGCCTCATATGGGCCGAAAGACGTCATGGGCCATACATGGGCCAGAAGTGAAAATGGCTGGAATCATATTGGATGGCCCAGATGACGCTACTGGGCCTAATTCGAATAGGGCGTAACGGGCCTTGGGTTAGCGGGTTATAAATGGGCTATATGCGAACAGGCCGTTAACAGGTTTTCCATGGGCCGGCCCACCACCTTTTGAACAAGTCAAACGGGCCGGCCTTTTCCCTGGAATGGGCCTCTGTTGGGCCGTGCCACGTGTCGACATATCATAGGCGCCTTCTGTCCAATGAGTGGATGACATCTGCCCCAACGATGAGCTGACACGTGTTTCCTCCAGCCAATGATGATTTTACACGTGGAAAATCCCCATTGGTCGGGGCTGTTAACGGGTTATCGGATCCAAAACCCGACCCGATAGCTTAACGGTGTTCCGTCACGGTGGATGCCATGTGTCGGTTACCCTTGATGAAAGCAAATCTCTGACGCGCGATTTATCGTCATGGAAGTGGACACTTCCGTGATGATAATTTTTGTAATGTCATGGAACACTTCTACGACAACACAGGTATGAGTATCTTGATTCTGTCATAAAATCGTCATGGATGTACATGCATGACAAAAAACGCGACCTACTGTGACAAACACGTATCATCACGGAGGTGTATTTTTTTGTAGTGATTCCTTGTTGAAGGCGTCCCTGCAATGCTTCTCTCCTCCTCTCATAGCCTTTGCTCCAAGGGAAACCCTTGCTTCCTTCTCGGGATAGTCAATGGCGGTGTTCCTTACTATTGACCTTCTTGGAGGCATTGTCTTGGAGCTGACTCGATCATCGAAGCCGGAGTAACTTGTTCAACGTTAATCCGAACTGAAATCTATGGAAAGCGGCTTGAGGCAGAGGACATGGATGTGCAGCAGTGGTGGTGGGTTTTCTGGCCGGGTTGGCAAGTCTCTAAGGGAATGGCCATGATCCCATCTACAGGTACATAGGCAACAACATCGGCCTACTACGTCCTGGTAAGGGGAGTTGGCAAACACGTGGTCCTACGCTGCTAGGTGATTGTCGAGACGGGGCCAGGAATCTTGGATCTTTAGATCGGCGGCAACAATGAGTTTGTTTTGCTACCTGATTCTTTCACAAAAGTGATGACAACGAAGCATGTGGATGGTGTGAGACTGTCGGAGTGCCCTGAATCAGGATTTGACTGCGCCGGTGACATTCCTCCCACAATCTCCATTGCAAAGTGCGACGACGACCTTCGTTGTTTGAAGCTATTGGTGGCGGCCGGCTCTTGTTGCGGCTTGACTGTCCGCTTGTGCGAGCATGGTTTTCGTTTGCGTGGTAGCTCATTCAAGACCATGCTATATATGTAGCTGCGAAGACCGCGGAAAGTGGTGACGACATCACAGTTGATGTCAAGAGATGATTGGTGCTCATATGGTTACTACTGTAGATGGTTGATCTTGATAGCTTTGGAGTTTTTCTTTTCTTTTCTTTCTTCCACCAAGGCATTGCTTCAGTCCTTGTTTTAACTTTGCTAGTTGCCGATGTGACTTTTGTGTGTGTTGGTGTTGGCTGTGTGCATCCTAATTATGCAGAGTTTGGGTATGTGCTCATTGTGTTTGTATCCCTTTGATGCTTTATTTTGAGCTAATAAAATCCACCCTTTATCGAAACAAGCCCCGCTTCGGTAGAACCCCCTCACAAAGCGTATAAAGGGTAATGTAGACCTTTAGACCTTCTTTCGCCACAGATGATGACAACGAAGCATGTGGATGGTGTGAGACTGTCGGAGTGCCCTGAATCAGGATTTGACTGTGTCGGTGACATTCCTCCCACGATCTCCATTGCAAAGTGCGACGGCGACCTTCGTTGTTTGAAGCTATTGGTGGCGGCCGGCTCTTGTTGCGGCTTGACTGTCCGCTTGTGCGAGCATGGTTTTCGTTTGCGTGGTAGCTCATTCAAGACCATGCTATATATGTAGCTGCGAAGACCGCGGAAAGTAGTGACGACATCACAGCTGATGTCAAGAGATGATTGGTGCTCATATGGTTACTACTGTAGATGGTTGATCTTGATAGCTTCGGAGTTTTTCTTTTCTTTTTTTTACTCCACCAAGGCATAGCTTCAGTCCTTGTTTTAACTTTGCTAGTTGCCGATGTGACTTTTGTGTGTGTTGGTGTTGGTTGTGTGCATCCTAACTATGCAGAGTTTGGGTATGTGCTCATTGTGTTTGTATCCCTTTGACGCTTTATTTTGAGCCAATAAAATCCATCCTTTATCGAAACAAGCCCCGCTTCGGTAGAACCCCCTCACAAAGCGTATAAAGGGTAATGTAGACCTTTAGACCTTTGATAAATCATCGACTTCCGTATGTATACATGTATGCGTACGTCACATGACCTGGGCCGGCCCATTTACGGTGGCGCGTGGTGAAAAATCAACAAAATAGGTGCTCTACATGGGAGTCGAACACGTGACCATGGTTAGAACCACTCACGTTGCTAGCGACCACAACAAGATGACTCATATGATACTTTTGCAGCGCGATTCTAAAAGAGACTAAAGCCGCAAAACCTAAATAACAATTTCGCAAAAACTAAAATGGGTGAGTAGAGGCCGGCATCTATCCTCCCCCACCCCCGCGTCGCCTCGCTTTGGCGACACGGGGGAACCCCTCCGGCGCCGCCACCTCTCCCTCCACCCCCCCACCTCGCCGCCGCCTGAGGAGACCGCCGGTGAAGCCCGGTCTGGCTCCAACGAGGGTGGCGGCAGGGCATCTCTCTGTGAGGCGCGAGGGCGCGGCGAGCTAGGACGGGTGCGCGGGCGCGACGGTGGACTCGCTCCGGCGCGAGCTGGCGTGGCTCCAGCGATCGGAGGGCGCGGGCAAGCGCGGATCTGGGGCGGCGATGAGCGGTGCCGCGGTCCGCGCGGGATAGTGGTGCTCGGCCCGACAGCGTCTTGGTGATGCTCCGACAGCTCCTGGCGCTGTGGATCCGGCGGATGGCGGGGGGCGGCAGCCCCAGGCGTGTGTGATTGGCTCTGGCCGGCCCTGGGTTCTCTGGATCTGGCTGCTTCGTTGCGGCGAGAGGTTGTTTGGTGGTCCGGCCGGGCTTGGGCTCGGCAGACAGTGTGGCAGCGTCGGGCGAAAGTTATGCCTCGGGCTTCTGGCCGGGGCCGGCGACGGCGATGCCCTCGGGTGCCGCGCTCTTCTTGAAGACGTCGTCGAGGTGTTCTGTCTGTCCTGCTGGTGTCTCCGGTCGGTGAGACCAGTGGTGGATGCATGGTGTGGTGGTGGCTTCTGCTTGGTCATGGCGCGATGGCTTTGTGGGAGGTGTGCGGGTTAGCGGTGGTGCAGTGCGTGAGGGTGTGGTGTTGGGCGGTGCTTCCGGCAGAAGCTTGCCAGGTTTCTACCGGCCGATGGTGTCGGCGTCCGCGGACGTCGTGTCACCTCCTTGGAGGCGCTGCCATGGAGTCCACCCCCTGCACATCCTCGGTTCCAGCTCTTCGGGTGAAAGCCTAAGGCCTAGTCGGGTCGGGCGACGGCGTCGGCATCGTTGCTTCCTCCTTTGGGGCGTCGCCTTGAAGAGCATTGGATCCCGTTTGCACTTTCCTTGGGCTGGACGATCGCGGCATTGCGGTCGGCGGCTGTCTGCCCGGCAATGTAGATGTTGCGCGACTTCTAGTGTGGCAACGATGGTGGCTTCAGGCGGAGTTGGGCAACTGTTGAGCATTGGTCGGTCTCATCCGGCGTGTTCAAGGGGTTGCCGGGCCTCATTTGTCTTTCTAAAGTCGGAGCTGCAGAGGAGGTGCTTCCGCGGCGATGATGACACGAGATGGGTGGTCCATTCCGGTGCCGGCTCGATATAAATAAACTTGAAAAATATAAATGCTAATATACCACTCAGCGACCGGTGTACTATTTGTTTTTGTTTCTTTTACGTCTTTTTGATTTTCCTTTTTTCCAAAATATGCTTGCGCTCATAAAAAATTGTTCAAAATTTCAAATAATGATCACTGTTTCAAATTTTGTTCAAAAATAAAAATGTTCAGATTTTTTAAAATTGTGCAAATATTTTCAATAAAATATTGATGTCTTTCAAAATTGCTCGAAATGTCAAAAAATGAACATTTTTTAAAGAGTGACCAAAATCTTGAACATCAACATTTTTTGAAGACATTAACAAATTTGAAATTCCAAACAATAAATTAAGAAAATAAGAGCAACAAAAGAAACCTTTTTTATTTTTCCAAACATTTTTTGTATTTGTGTAGAAAAACACCATCTCCAACGTAGGGTGTCCAGGTAGGCAAAAATGCTCCATTTCAGAGCATGTTGATTCTTAACATCTCTCAAATGATCGATTTTTTTTGTATGACCAATTCAAGGCACCATGTCAAGTTGTTTTGATTTTCTACAATATTTTTCTCTTTTTCTGAAGGTTTTTTTGTCAAAAAAGGGTGATAATTGGCTTGACGTGTCACAACTTGCATTTCAAGAATGGCCAAGACTTGATTATGTTCAATGCAGAGTGCCGGTAGACCCGAACGGTCTTGATTGTACATGGTGTATGTGCTGGTATGCATGAAATGATACCAATTTTTGCCATCATGTGAGAATGACCGCACACAAGATTTGAACGAAGTCAGACACTAAACGCACATTGTGTCGCGTCCTATTAGTATTTAGGGTATTTTCACCGGGAAAACTCTAGAAAATGCATAGAGTGTCGGAAACCATCAAAACTTGGCATGCACACTAGCCATGATGATGCCAATGTGTGAAAAAAGTTTGGGCTCATGTTGTGGAGGTGAAAAAAGAAACTTGTTCGAGACTTGCCATGCCGGTAGACCCCGAACGGGCCTAGTTGTACATGGTGTATGTGTTGGCATGCATGTGATAAAACCAAGTTTTGCCATCATGGAAGCACTCAAGATTTGAATGAATTTAGACACCAAACGCATGTTGCGTCACGTGCAGCAAGTGTTTTAGGGTATTTTCATCGGGAAATATGAAAAAAATGCATCCAATGTCAGAAACCAACGAAACTTCGCATGCATGCTGGCAATGGTGATGCCAATGTGTGAAAAAAGTTTGGTCTCATTTCGTGGAGGTGAAAGAAAAATCTTGGGACTTGCCCTGCCGGCAGATCCAAATGGTCCTGATTGTACATGGTGTATGTGCTGGCATGCATGAACTGACACCAATTTTTGCCAAAATGTGGGAATGGCCATGGAAGGTCCCGCACAATATTTGAAGAAATTCAGACACCAAACACACGTTGCGTCACGTCCGGGAAGTGTTTTAGGGTACTTTCACCAGGAAAACTCTAGAAAATGCATAGAATGTCAGAAACCAACGAAACTTGGCATGCACGTTGGCACCGCCACCCTCCAGATCACGTCGTTGTTTCTTGATCCCATGCCCTCCAAATCCTCCCTGCCCCCATCATGCACGTCGCCCTCTCCCTCTCCCGCCGCCTTCCCAACCCTCTCACAATCATGCCACCCACATTACGCACGCCACCCTTTCCCGATACATCACGCCGTGCCGCATGTTGCCCTCCCGATCACATCGACTTTGAAAAAAATTCATTCTTTTTAACAAAGGATCATCGATTTTGAAAAAAGTTCATCGATGCTGAAAAAATTACGAATATTTAAAAAGCTCACCAATTTTAAAAAAATGTTCACAATTTTTATTTTATATTGAATTTTAGAAAGAGCGAAAGTGAAAAAAGTTTGCACATTGCAAAAGGAAAAGGAAAATAAAAACGGAACAGAAAAAAGAAAAGAAAAATAAATACCGAACAAAACCATTTGCGAAAACAAGAAAAAAGGAACAAGAAAAAGAAAAAAGGAAAAAATATAATGATAAATAAACGAAGAAAGGAGAAAAGAGTGATAGAGGGTTTTCATAAAATTAGTTCACGTTGGCTGTGTGGTTATCACGGCAAGCTTAGAACCAAGCGGATTTGGCTTCGAATCCAGCCATGCTCATAAATTTTTTTGGGGATTTAAAAAATATAAAAAGGACAGATGGGCCGGCCCAGCTCGTAGGTGTACACCGTATACAAATACGGCATGGAATAGTTTCTACAATAAGACTATCATGCCCTTTCTTATGAAGAGGTATGGCCTAATCTCAGCCGTTTTTGTATTTAGAGGGGGTCTACCGAAATAGAAGTGTGAACGCGACCATATCGGCATGATGGACTTAACACAAATCTCTGATGTTTATGAGCCATTAGTGATTGGGATAGAAGGCCTAAATATTTTCTCATTTTCTGTTTCCTTGAATTATCGTGGAGTCTTCAATTAGTAAATAATTATAGTTTGGATCTGACCATATCACATCTAGATGTGAAATAATATCTCACATCTAAGATGACATCATCCTATATCATATAAAAAAGTCTCACAAATTATATTGTTTGTTTTTTTTCTATCGTTTTCTTGTTGTTTTTTTGTTTGCCCACGATGCAAAAATCCGCAGAAAAAGAATGCGCCGCGAATGCTAAGATTCGAACTGCAGACCGCTTGTTGGTGCACGCATGCACAAACCAGGCTAGAGAAAAATCAATTTCCTTCGCTGCTAGGCTGCGCGAGTCGCTGATGCATGGTGCGATCTGATTCACAGTGCTACAGTATCATCTACAGTGACTCGGTGTGGTACAGGATTTTGTGCCAGCGATGTACTAGTGCGTTTACTTCTTTTCTCAATGCACACACACGTCCAATACTAGATCACTTAACATGGTAACAAGCACTTGAATGACAGAGTAAGCATTTTCTTCTAAAAAAGGTTGGCGAATAAATTGTAGAACGAAGTGAAAGTTTTTCTAGGATGATGTGAATTTTTTCGAAAAATATGATGGACATTTTTGTAAAGTAAAAAAATTGAGCATATTATAAAATGCAATATACATTTTTCAAACTGTGGTGAATGTTTTTTGAAACACACGATGAAAGACTTGCAAAACATCATGAAATGTTCTTAAAATGCAACAAACATTTCATATAACACGGTGAATATATTTTAATGTGCGGTGAACATCTTTTAGAATGCTTTGAACATATCTAAAAAATATGTGATGTACATTTTAAAGCATGATGGATATTTTTGAAAAATATACTATGAACATTTTGAAGTAAGCGTTGAGTAAAAAAACTGACAATCATAAGGAAAAAATAAAAAATAAAATTATGAATAAAAAATGAAATAAGATAATGATAAAAGGAAAGTCAAAAATATTTTAAAAATAAAAAATGTCCACGAATTTGGAAACAAGATCATGATTATTTTCTAAACTAAAACATGAATTAAAAATCATAATTTTGGAAAATGTTCATAACTCTTTATAAAAAATAGAAAAATGACAAAATACCATGGAATATTTTTTAAATGTGGAGATGAAACTGGCTGACAACCCCTCCTCCTACTACTATTCAAAATCTTGTTGCGGGCATGCAGTTGCATGTTGAGAGGGGATTTGCAACTAAGATAAAAATGGGTCGGGCCCAGCTGTGTGTCGAGTGTGGACTTGCAACTCAGACAAAAATGGGTCGGGCCCGAGTTGCGTATCGGGCATGGAGTTGTAACTAGGATAAAAGTTGGTTGCTCAACCATTGGAGGTCGATGTGTATTTGTAATTGCGTCAAAAAAAACTTTGAGCCTAGTTGCAAGTCGGTGGTGGACTCACAACTGGGGCGAAGAATAAAAAGTGATGGCCTGCAAGCAAAAACTAAGGAAACAAATAAAAAAGGTCAAAAAAGCCTTATTACAAGTAGAGGGTTGGCTTGTAACTAGGAGCAGAGAACAAAAAAGGGTTGGTGCTAGTTTTAAGCCGAGGGTTGACTTGCAAAGAGGCGGGAAAAATAACTTCGAGCCCATTTACGAGTCAAGCGTGGAGATGCACTAGGGATGAAAAACAAAATGCATGCCATGTTGCAAGTCGAGGGTGGAATTGCAACTAGGACAACTATGCAAAACTACGAGACTAGTTGTGCTTCGATGGTGGACTTGTAACTGGAACAACTATTGGTATGAAGAACAAACTACATTCCTATACAAGTCAGGGGTGTACCTGCAACTGGATGAAAAACAAACTATGGGCATAGTTGCGAGTCGAGGGTGCACTTACAACTAGGACAACTACATAAAAATATAATACCATTTGCGAGTCAAGGGTGGACTTGCAACTACAATGAAAACAAAACATCCTAGTTGTGAGTCGGAGGGTGAAACCTACAACTGGACAACAAGAAAACTATGGTCCAAATTGCGAGTTGAGGGTGGACTTGCAACTGGGACAACTACGAAATTACGAGCCCAAATGCGAGTCAAGGTTGCACTTGCAACTGGGATGAAAACAAAATACTAGTCTAGTTGCAAGTCAAGAGCAGACTTGCAACTCGGACAATAAAAAAAATATGATATCATTTGCGAGTCAGGAGTGGACTTGCAACTGGGACAATAACAAAGTACAAGCCCAGCTGCGACTCAAGGGTGGAATTGCAATTGGGATGAAAAAACAGATGCCCAGTTGCGATTCAATAGTGGACTTGCAAGTGGGACAACTACGAGCCCATTTGCGAGTCAAGGGTGGACACGAACTGGTACAACTACGAAACTACGAGCCCAGTTGTGACTCAAGGGTCGACTTGCAACTGAGAAGAACCAACTATGGGCCTAGTTACGAGTCGAGAGTGGACTTGCAAATATGAATAAAAACAAAAACATAGGCTCCAGTTGCGAGTCGAGGGTGGGCTTGCAACTCTTCAACTACAACACACAAAAAAACAGGCCATGAAAAATAGCCCACCAAAAAAGACGCATGTGGTGGGCAACAGAAATGGAAAACAGATGAGTGACGCCGGAAGCACGGGACAAAACAACCACGATCAAAGAATTGCTTCAAATTTATAGTGCGGATCAATTAAACTAAATCTTAGATGAGACATCACTAAAACTCTTCTATATGAGTTATAGCAATTCTGATACATGGTTTACAGTTTCGTGGACACATTGCATAGATGAACACAACTCGAAACAACGACTTGCAAAATGGGAGACTATACTACAAAGCCCCCAATTGTGAGTCAAGGATGGGCTTGCAACTGGGGCAAACTACAACTACAAAAAGCCTCTCATTTGCGAGTCGGTGGTGGACTTGCAACTGGGACAACTACACCTAAAACAAAGCCCCCAATTGCGAGTCGAGCGTGGACTTGCAACTGGGGAAACTACACGACTACAAAGCCCCCCAATTGCGAGTGGAGAGAGGACTTGCAACTAGAGAAATTACAACTACAAAAATCCCTAGTTGCGACTCGAGGGTGGACTTGCAACTAGGGAAACTGCACTACTACAAATCCCCGAGTAGCGAGTCGAGGTTTTACTTGCAACTGGGGCAACTACAGTACTACAAAGCCCCCAGTTACAAGTCGAGGTTGGACTTGCAACTGGGGCAACTACACTACTACAAATCCCACAGTTGCAAGTCGAGGTTGGACTTGCAACTGGTGCAACTACACTAGTACAAGCCCCCACTTGCAAGTCGATGGTGCACTTGCAACTGGAGCAACTGAAACTAAAAAAACCCTAATTGCAAGTCGATGATGGGCTTGCAACTAAGTCAACTACAATTACGAAAAAAACAGTTGCGAGTCGATGGTGGAATTGCAACTAGGGCAAGTACAACTACCACAAGACCCTAGTTGTGAGTGAGGATGGACTTGCAATTGAGGAAGCTACACTACTACAATCCCAATTGTGAGTCGATGGTGTACTTACAACTCGGACAACTAAAACTACAAAAAATCCCCAATTGCGAGTGAAGGGTGAGGTCCTCCAGTTACGTGTCAAGGATGTACTTGCAACTGAGACGAAAATGGGTCAAATCCAATTGCATGTCAAGGCTGGACTTGCCAATGGGGCAAAAAAAATTATCGGGCCCAGTTATGTACCTATGGTGGACTTCCAATTGGGGAAAGTTGGTTGATCCACCTAGTTGCTTGTCGAGGATGAATTTGCAGACAAAAAAAGGATTGGATCTCTAGTTGCATGTCGATGGTCAACGTGTAACTATACAACAAAAATGGGTTGGACCTTAGTTGCATGTCGATGGTTGACTTGCAACTGGGACAAAAAAATGAGGCGTGCCCACTTGCATGACAAGGGTGCACTTGCAACATAATCTAAAAATGTGTCAGGCCTAGTTGCATGTCCGTGGTTGACTAGCAACCGCAACAACAGTCAGCCCGCGTTGCCACACACATGGACCAGCCCATGCTGCCACGCTGTACCCATGCCCAGTGCGGGGCGCACGCAGTACGCTCGAACGTGGACACCCGCGAGCTCAGGCTGTGCGTGATTTTTAGAAACAAAACAAATACAAAGTGGAGGACTTAGATGTGAGATAATATCTAGATGTGAAATAGCAAATCTGTAATAGTTTTAGCAAATATGAGACTTGATCTCATTGTAAGATTATCTTGTATTTATCTATATTCTTCATGTTCAGAAGTCTGCGCACTATCTAAAGGGTTGAAGCCGTCTCAGCCTTTCAATATGCAAATTAATGCACAAAATCATAATGGCTTGTGTAGGTATACGGTTTGAGGTCTATCCCTTATAAGCAAAGCACAGCACAAGCTCGTGCCAACACTATTTAAGCGGCCAGCTAGCGCCCGGCTCTGCCTCGACCAACAGTAGTTCTATCACTTTTTGTTTGCAGGATAGTAGTGTTGGGACAAACCCTCCGGCGACATACGCCGAGCAGCCCTCCGGTGACATGAACGCCGGACGAACCCCTCTCTTTCTCTCTCGAACGGAGGTAGAAGAAGAAGCACAACACACTGAAGTTTTTCAGGCGACGAACGCCATATGCCGCACGAACGGCGCCTCGGCCGCACGCACGACCTATTCTTTTTCTTCTGGGCACATACCACAAACGCCCGACTAACCAGTACAACAGCTGGGGCTTTTTATACCCGATGCATATCACCTTGCCGGCAACTAACTCACGCACACACGTAGTAATCCAGCCACCACTATAGCCGGCTAACAAGCTAACAACCTGGACGCATCAGATCGCTAACCACCTGGATATGGACCGGCTTTGTAGCCCTCGGCTGACCGGCTTTGTAGCCCTCGGCTGCTCACGCACGCACGCAGCACCTGAGGACTCGCCAGCGCGTGCGATCCGCTCGCCAACGGCCGCAGCCCTAGTGCCCTACATGGTGGACTCAGGTGCACATACGCCATCACGATACACATACGCATGCTAGCCTAACAAATCTGGAGTCTAACCAACCTACGTGCATGACACACACAACCTAATCAACTGACTCAATCATGATTATCCTAACAATCTCCCCCTAATCTTGATTTGCCGTTGTCCGTGTTGGTGCAGTTCCCGTCATCGTCGTTGCCATGGCCGCCGCAACGGCCTCCACCCTCTTCTCGGCGACACACGCCGATCTTCTTCTCCGCCAGCGACACACGCCCGACGTTCTGGTGACATACGCCGTCTTCCTCGTCTCCGGTTGCAGCAACAAATGCCATCTCCTCCGACTCCGGCGACAAATGCCGGTGACAGCTGCAGCACCGCGCATCTCCTTGGGCCAACACACGGCCCAGAGCTCCATCGCGCCACCGCCGGCACGCGTCCCGCATGAGGAACGATGCCGCCGCGCGCCTCAACACCGACGTGCAGCGCCTCCACGCCGCCTCGCAGTGCCGCGTTTCTGCAGCTTCCTCGCCGCGCCACCACGACCTCTGCGCCACCACGCTCGCCGTGGACTCACCGCGGATCGACAAAGCTCTGATACCAATTGTTGGGACAAACCCTCCGGTGACATACGCCGAGCAGCCCTCCGGTGACATGAACGCCGGACGAACCCCTCTCTTTCTCTCTCGAACGGAGGTAGAAGAAGAAGCACAACACACTGGAGTTTTTCAGGCGACGAACGCCATATGCCGCACGAACGGCGCCTCGGCCGCGCGCACGACCTATTCTTTTTCTTCTGGGCACATACCACAAACGCCCGACTAACCAGTACAACAGCTGGGGCTTTTTATACCCGATGCATATCACCTTGCCGGCAACTAACTCACGCACACACGTAGTAATCCAGCCACCACTATAGCCGGCTAACAAGCTAACAACCTGGACGCATCAGATCGCTAACCACCTGGATATGGACCGGCTTTGTAGCCCTCGGCTGACCGGCTTTGTAGCCCTCGGCTGCTCACGCACGCACGCAGCACCTGAGGACTCGCCAGCGCGTGCGATCCGCTCGCCAACGGCCGCAGCCCTAGTGCCCTACATGGTGGACTCAGGTGCACATACACCATCACGATACACATACGCATGCTAGCCTAACAAATCTGGAGTCTAACCAACCTACGTGCATGACACACACAACCTAATCAACTGACTCAATCATGATTATCCTAACAAGTTGTTCTATCACAAACACAGGCCTCCATGACTAGTGTATTTGTTTACGAGGGAGATTGCTATATATGTGGGGGGTGGAGTAGAGATATTGGTAGGCACGGAAGGCATCCGGAAATTCGAGATACCGTGACAAGAAAGAGCTCGTCTATGGCAACATTATCATTGCATTTGTAGAAGATGCCCACTCACAGACTGAACAGGAGGCCCTGACGTACATAGGAACTACTGCCGAGGGACGTCGTACGCCCTGCGCCATCTTTTGCTCATCGAACGGAAACAGACGGAACCAAGCCTAGTGGACAAGATGACTGAGACACAAGAGGAGTGGGAAAAGCGCGCCAAATCGTGAAAAAAGGCGCGAGGGTGCAGGAACGACGTGAAACAGCGAGGGAAAAGGCCGCCTTTCCTGGAGAAAACGATCGCTGGAGGGGAGGAGCTGCCCTGCTTGTCGACAATGTGTACGTCTCCATAATCTGTCTTCCACTACTTCTTCCTCACTAATGGTTTTGCTGCAATTAATCAATCTTATGGTGCGTTGTGTGCCATATCAGTGTGATGTGATCCATATAATTAAGTGTGGTGCAGTGTGTGCCTCTATCGTCTCTCACAAAAAAAATTAAAAAAATAAAAGCACACTGTGTTCGCACACGAACAAATCACCGTGTACCCTCGGCGTCGAGCGCGATACGCAAGACACGTCGCCAAAGGAGACTCACCGGAAGCGCGATAGGCAAGACAATCCAGCGAGCTCTTTTGAAGACCCGAAACCCGGCGCGGCCGGGAGAGACCCCGTCTGGACGCACGGCGGAGATAGGCTGCCCTAGGTCGGTTCGCCCGCCCCTAGGACTTGGTCGAAACTCTCCGAAGCGAAGAACACCGATGAACGAGAAGCAGAAAACTAGGATAGGAGATAAAAGTTTGTAGATGGGTTTTTGCGATTGTGTGTTGTTGTTTCAATCAGCCATCACCCCTCACGTATATAAGTGGTGGCTGGACTTCCCGTGCAAGGAAAAGTTATAATTCACATCCAAAACCCTAGTTTGGGTCCAACTCGGAATCCGAACTTTCCAAAACTGTTCGGTGTATAACCTGGCTGCACCTTGCGGGTCAATTTTGTGGCGACCTCCGATGAAAATGCGCCCAAATGCATATTTACTCGTTTCGACGAGACGAACAACTTTCGTGTTGAATGTTTTTCAATTTGTGGCCATCTTCAGGGACAAATCGCTTGCGCAAAACAACTAAATATTCACGCAGCTCGTCAGACATACCCACACGTGTTTCTTGGTTCCGGGCGTCATATTATGCCCACTCGAGGGTCGTGCTGTGTAGGCTCTAACTTTTGCATACGATCTCGGATTGGGACGATCTTTATATCAGAATAAATCACTTCGACGAGACGAAGACAATTCATGTAGATCAGTTTTCCATATGAGGCCGTCTTGGGGGTGTTATCAGCCTAAAAGTGTTGTGGATAAAAAATCTCAGTACTTCGAACACAATTTCGGCCTTAGATATGAGATCAGAAGGCTATGACCCAAATATCAAAGTTTTTCCTTTCGATGATACGAAACTTTCTCACTTTGAGAAATTTTCCATTTGTGGCCTTCTTAATTATGTTTTTGACAATGCCAAAATCAGGTCGCAACATATGCCCCCCTGTTTTTCGGCAAAACTTCCATGCCGAAAAATAATTTGCAATGTATTCGTTTTATGGACGATGTCAACACTCCATTTGCCATTTATATTTCTTCGGGTGATAATGATGTATCGGCCATGATTTATGCTAAGGGCGATAGTCATTTATCGGCCATGTCTTTGCTTAGGGCGATAGTTATATATCGGCCATTGCCAATCTAGGCTTCTTGCCACACACTTGGGTGATACTTCTTTAAATACTTGCCATTGAGAGCTTGAGGTAAAAATGTGCCTTGTACGGATTCCACCAAATATGAGTTTAAGGGAACTACTCTTGTAATCTTAAAAGGACCTTCCTAACTAGGAGACCACTTCCCGAATTTTCTATCTTTTTAACCAATTGGTTGAATCACCTTTCACATGAGATCGCCAACTTGGAAATTCTTCAACTTGAACTTCTTATTGTATGCTCTTGCCACCCTCAACTTATAACTCTCTATGTCCTTCAAAGCAGCCAAACATTTATCGGTGACTTCATCAATACTCTCCATCATCAAGTTATAAAAGTCCACCACCGATAAATCATTTTGTTGGGCTATTCTCAAAGCATTCAAATCCACTTCCACTGGTAAAACGGCCTCTTGACCATATACGAGCTCATATGGAGTTACCTTTGTAGCACCATGCCTTGAGATTCTGTGTGCCCACAAAGCTTCGAACAGTAGCCCATGCCATCTCCTTGGATTAACCTCAATCTTCGTCTTGATGAGCTTGATCAATATCTTATTGCTGGACTCAGCTTTTCCATTGGCTTGGGCATAATATGGGGAGGAATTGAGCAACTTTATCTTATATGATTCGGCAAATTCTCTAACTTGATGTGACATAAAGGATGAACCTTGGTCTATAGTTACTGTTTGAGGAATGCCGAATCTATGAATAATGTGCTCAGTTATAAATTGAATTACCTCTATATGCGTAATATTTTTGAGCGGTATTGCTTCAAACCATTTAGTGAAATAAGCAGTTGCTCAAAATCACCAGTTCTTTTGGCTTCTCGAATATAGCATTTTAAGGACCAAAATCCAACTGAGCTACTTCCCCTTCTTCATTTATAGCACGAAATTCAGCGGGTAAGTAATACGCCATATTAATATCCATACCTTCATGAACCGATGTAGAATCATAATCAAGCATATCATCTCCATCCTCAAGCATGTCCCCTGACTCCGAAATATCTCCAAGTGAAGAGGAAGTAATAGGTGAAGTGGATGATGTAATATGATACGTCTCCAACGTATCTATGATTTTTAATTGTTCCATGTTGTTTTATTATCAATCTTGGATATTTTATTATCATTTTATATCATTTTTTGGTAATAACATATTGACATAGTGCCAAGTGCCAGTTTCTATTTTTTCCATGTTTTTTACATCGCAAGAAATCAATATCAGACGGAGTCCAAATGCCACGAAACTCCACGATGATTTTTTATGGGCCAGATGGAAGAAGTTGGGCCCTGGTTGCACCTGGGGGGAGTCTCGAGGAGGGGACAACCCACCAGCGCGCGCCCTGGTGGGTTGTGCCCACCTCGTGTGCCTCTGGACCGCATCTTTGCTCTATAAATACCCCAAAAATACCAGAACCCTAAAGGCGTCGGCGAAATATTCATCCAGCTGCCGCAGAGTCCAGAACCATAGATCCAATCTAGACACCATCTCGGATGGGGTTCACCACTTCCATTGGTGCCTCTCCAATGATGCGTGAGTAGTTCTTTGTAGACCTTCGGGTCCGTAGTTAGTAGCTATAGATGGCTTTCTCTCTCGCTGAATTTTGAATACAATGGTCTCTTGGAGATCCATATGATGTAACTCTTTTTGCGATGTGTTTGTTGGGATCTGATGAACTTTGAGTTTATGACCAGTCATATATTTTTATATCCATGAAAATTATTTGAGTTTCTTTGATCTCTTATAGCCTCGTATTTCTTCTCCGATATTTGGGTTTTGTTTGGCCAACTTGATCTATTTATCTTGCAATGGGAAGAGGTGCCCGGTAGTGGGTTCGATCTTATGGTGCTTGATCCCGGTGCCAGAAAGGGAACCGACACGTATGTATCGTTGCTACTAAGGATAAAAAGACGAGGTCTATATCTAACGCAATGGATAAACGGATCTTGTCTACATCATGTCATTGTTCTTATTGCATTACTCCGTTTTTCCATGAACTTAATACACTAGATGCATGCTGGATAGCGGTCGATGTGTGGAGTAATAGTAGTAGATGCAGGCAGGAGTCGGTCCACTAATCTTGGACGTGATGCCTATGTAATAATCATTGCCTGGATATTGTCATAATTATTTGAGGTTCTATCAATTGCCCAACAGTAATTTGTTTACCCACCGTTTTCTATTTTTCTCGGGAGAAGCCACTAATGAAACCTATGGCCCATGGGTCTTCTTCCTCATATATTTGCCTTTGCGATCTATCTTTCAATCTACTACAATTTTCTGGCATCGTTATCCGAAAGGGATCGACAACCCCTTTAACACGTCGGGTTGCGATGTGTTGTTATTTGTGTGCAGGTGTTGTTTACGTTGTGTTGCTTGGTTCTCCTACTGGTTCGATAACCTTGGTTTCTTCACTGATGGAAATACCTACCATCGTTGTGCTGCATCATCCCTTCCTCTTTGGGGAAATACCAACATAGTCCTAGAAGACATGAGCTTTTCTGGTGCTATAGTCAGAGATCCATCAAAAGGAATTTCTGGCGCCCTTTCCGGGGAGGATTGATAACCCACAAGTATAGGGGATCGCAACAGTTTTGGAAGGTAGAGTATTCAACCCAAATTTATTGATTCAAGGGGAGCCAAATAATATTCTCAAGTATTAGCAGCTGAGTTGTCAATTCAACCACACCTGGAAACTTAATATCTGCAGCAAAGTGTTTAGTAGCAAAGTAATTTGATAGTGGTGGTAACGGTAACAAAAGTAAAGACAGCAAAAATAATGTTTTTGGTGTTTTGTACTGATTGTAACAGTAGCAACGGAAAAGTAAACAAGCGAGAACCAGTATATGGAAAACTCGTAGGCACCGGATTGGTGATGGATAATTATGCCGGATGCGGTTCATCATGTAACAGTCATAACATAGGGTGACACAGAACTAGCTCCAATTCATCAATGTAATGTAGGCATGTATTCCGTATATAGTCATACGTGCTTATGGAAAAGAACTTACATGACATCTTTTGCCCTACCCTCCCGTGGCAGCGGGGTCCTATTGGAAACTAAGGGATATTAAGGCCTCCTTTTAATAGAGAACCGGAACAAAGCATTATCACATAGTGAATACATGAACTCCTCAAACTATGGTCATCACCGGGAGTGGTCCCGATTATTGTCACTTCGGGGTTGCCGGATCATAACACATAGTAGGTGACTATAAACTTGCAAGATAGGATCAAGAACACACATATATTCATGAAAACATAATAGGTTCAGATCTGAAATCATGGCACTCGGGCCCTAGTGACAAGCATTAAGCATAGCAAAGTCATAACAACATCAATCTCAGAACATAGTGGATACTAGGGATCAAACCCTAACAAAACTAACTTGATTACATGATAAATCTCATCCAACCCATCACCGTCCAGCAAGCCTATGATGGAATTACACACGCACGGCGGTGAGCATCATGAAATTGGTGATGGAGGATGGTTGATGATGACGACGGCGACAAATCCCCCTCTCCGGAGCCCCAAACGGACTCCAGATCAGCCCTCCCGAGAGAGATTAGGGCTTGGCGGCGGCTCCATATCGTAAAACGCGATGATTTCTTCTCTCTGATTTTTTTCTCCCCGAAAGCCAATATATGGAGTTGGAGTTGGCGTCGGAGGGCCACCAGGGGGCCCATGAGGTAGGGGGGCGCGCCCTAGGGGGGGTGCCCCCACCCTCGTGAACAAGGTGTGGGCCCCCTGTCCTTCATCTTTGGCGAGGATTTTTTTATTGTTTTTTCTAAGATGTTCCGTGGAGTTTCAGGTCATTCCGAGAACTTTTGTTTTCTGCACATAAAACAACAGCATGGCAATTCTGCTGAAAACAGCGTCAGTTCGGGTTAGTTCCATTCAAATCATACAAGTTAGAGTCCAAAACAAGGGCAAAAGTGTTTGGAAAAGTAGATACGACGGAGGCGTATCAAGTCCCCCAAGCTTAAACCCTTGCTTGTCCTCAAGCAATTCAGTTGACAAACTGAAAGAGAAAAAGAAAAACTTTTACAAACTCTGTTTGCTCTTGTTGTTGTAACATGAATAGGCAGCATTCAATTTTCATTAAATATTATGAACTAACCATACTAACAATAACACATAGGTCTCACAATTACTCATATCAATAGCATAATCAGCTAGCGAGCTATAATAATAAAACTCGGATGACAACACTTTCTCAAAATAATCATAACATGATATAACAAAATGGTATCTCGCTAGCCCTTTCTGAGACCGCAAAACATAAATGCAGAGCACCTTTAAATATCAAGGACTGACTAAACATTATAATTCATGGTAAAAGAGATCCAGTCAAGTCATACCCAATATAAACCAATTATAATGAATGCAAACGACAGTGTGCTCTCCAGCGGGTGCTCTTTAATAAGAAGGATGATGACTCAACATAAAAGTAAATGGATAGGTCCTTTGCAGAGGGAATCAGGGATTTGTAGAGGTGCCAGAGCTCGGTTTTGAAATAGAGATAAATTATATTTTGAGCGGCATACTTTCATTGTCAACATAACAACTAAAAGACGATGATATCTTCCATGCTAAACAAATTATAGGCGGTTTCCAAATAGAATGGTAAAGTTTATACTCCCCCTCCTCCACAAGCATCAATCCATGGCTTGCTCAAAACAATGAGTGCCTCCAACATTCCACGGGTCCCAGGGGGAGTTTTTTTTGCAATTATTTTGATTTAGTTTGCATAAAGCATGGGACTGGGCATCCCGGTGACCAGCCATTTTCTCGTGAATGAGGAGCGGAGTCCACTCCTCTTGAGAATAACCCGCCTAACACAGAAGATAAGGGCAGCTCTAGTTGACATATGAGCTAATCGAGCATGCAAAATAGAATGTTTATTTGAAGGTTTAGAGTTTGGCACATACAAATTTACTTGAAACGGCAGGTAAATACCGCATATAGGTAGGTATAGTGGACTCATATGGAACAACTTTGGGGTTTTCTTTTTAGTTACTACAACAAAGAAATAAACTACTACTAATTTTTTTGGTTCTTTCTTAAGGTATATTAAACACACAAGAAGAAAGCAGGAAAAAGAAAATAAACTAGCATGGATATTACAGTGAAAGGGTATGAGCACCGACATCTAGCAATGAGTGTGTCTGAACATGAATGTAATGTCGGTGACAAATACGTACTCCCCCAAGCTTAGGCTTTTGGCCTAAGTTGGTCTATTGCCAGGGATAGCCTGGCGGATACCCGTAGGTGAAACCGGGGTCATACTGTGATGCAGCGGCTATCGCCGCCTGAGCTGTAGCGTGGCGTTGAGCAGCCTCCGCTCTCCTCTCATACTCATCTGCCTCCTCTCTGGTAATAATATATCTTACTTTTGTCTGAGAATCTAAGAAGGCAGGAGCAGGAAGAGCAATATGGACTACATGTCGTTTGTTAAAGATTAGTCGATACTGGAGAGGTGGTTCAGTCCTCTCAACAAACTAGTGGGAAACCATAGAATCAAAATCGAAATAAGAAGGGGGTAACTCCATATCCCTCATGAATGTCTATCTCAAGAAAATTAGCTAAGCGGGTTGCATAAATTCCTCCAAAGAAATCTCCGTTATGTCTATTCTGATGCAACCTGCGAGCTACGATGGCTCCCCTATGATAAGATTGGTCTCCTAACACAGCACTCCTGAGAATGCTGAGATCAGGGACACACATGTGACATGCTTCATCCTTAGCATTTATGCATCTACCTATGAGAAGAGCAAAATAATGTATAGCAGGAAAGTGAACGCTCCCTATATTGGCCTGTGTTATATCTCTAGATTCCCACACAGTTATTCTAGCAAGAAAGTCTCTATATTCAGATTTAGGGGGATCCCTGACACTACCCCAAGATGGAAGTTTGCAAGCAGAAGTGAAATCCTCTAAGTACATGGTATAAGATTTGTCATAAAGGTCAAACATGACTGAAGGAGAATTACACGAAGATGAAAACTCAAACCTCCTCACAAATGAACTTGTGAGATCATGATACTGGGGGAATTTGTCAGCTTCAAAGTCCTCAAAACCGGCACTACTAGGGAAAACCTTATACACAGAATGTTACCAGTAGCGCTTGTCAAAATGAGGCGCTACTGCTACTTTGTAGTAGCGCGTTAATGTAACCGCGCTTCTGATTCAGATTAGCGGTAGCGCTGTCCTCGCAGAAAGCGCTACTACTACAATTGCCACACCGTTCCCGGCGTGGTAGGTATAGTAGTAGCGCCCTTCTGCGGACAGCGCTACTACTATGGTATTTAGCAGCAGCGCGTTTTTGCTTCCCACGCTACAGTTAAAGCTACTTCACCTTACCCCCCGCCCGGCCTGATTCCCTCTCCTCTGCTTCCTCCCCCAATTCCCGACCCCACCTCGCCACCGCCGTCTCCCCCGACCCCGCCTCACCGCCGTCTCCCCCGACCCCGCATCGCCGCGCCTCGGTGCTGCCGTCTCCCCCGACCCCGCCTCGCCGCCGTCTCCCCCGACCCCGCCTCGCCGCCGTCTCCCCCGACCCGGCCGCCTCGCCACCGTCTCCCCGACCCGGCCGCCTCGCCGCGCCTCGGTGCCGCCGTCTCCCCGACCCCATCTCTCTCCCGCCCTCTGTAAGCACTCTCCTTCCGATCCCTCTCTCCCTTGATCCTCTTCTCTCTTAGTATGAACCCTAGGTATTTAGTGCTAGTTAGTATGAACCCTAGGCTATTTTTAGTGCTAGTTAGTTAATTACTTAGATGGTAATTAGGGCAGTAGTTCCTAGGTACTAATTAGTTAGTAAGAACTAGGTACTAATTAGGTACTAGAATATTTTTATTTATAGTATTATTTTTAGTAAGAACTAGTTGAATTAATAGAACTAGTTAGTAAGAACTTGTTTCTATTTTTTAGTTAAAGCAATTTTTCCTGCCTCGACGTGGGCGATGCCTATCCCGCATCCTCGCTGCCGAGTCGGCGGAGGATCGACACCTGCTTGACCAGATCGGCCATGTTGGGACTGGGCTCCGGCGGGTGGTACTTGGGGCGCTACCTCTTGGGGCGCAGGTTGGTGAGGAGCCACTGTCGTTGACTGAACCTTGTTTGGTGGCGGTCGCGTGGGCGATGGCGATCCAGAGGCTCGAGGACTCCGCGGAGGTGGTGCGCCACCGTGTCGAGGAGGAGGACGCGCCGTCCGTCGCTACTTGTTTGCGTTGGAGCACAGGCCGTTCTCCAATACCGGCAGGTTCTCCGGGATCTCACCGAGCTATGATCCCGTGATGGTGCCTTCTCTGTGGTGTCCACCGCCTGCGCCGATACCCGTCGTGTGCTAGAGTTTTAGTTGTATTAGTGATGTTATATGTATGACACTATTCGTGATGTATTAGTGACAATATTTTGAAATGCACGAGATGATCTACTTTTGCTTATTGAATGCATGCTAATTTGAGTCCTATAAGATATTTTGAAATGTATATCTTGTGTTGCTCAATATCCAAGTGGCGGTCATGTTTGCAGGTTACACCTCCGAGTGGTCTATGTTTTGCCGAGTGTTGATTCATTTCCGTTCGGCAAATTTCAGGCGCCGATATGTCCTATTTAGCAAAGGTCATGCCGGATTTTTCCGTGAATTTTGGCATGACTTGTGCTAGAATATATATGTAGGAAATATCGAGTGCCCCGGATTTGTGTGTTCAGATCTTGGTAGTTGTCTTGATCGATTTTACATTAAAGTTTTAACTATGAACATAGGAAATGTCGACGACGAGAAGGATTTGGTATTTGCAAATCTGCGAAGACGAAGCGCCTCGTCTTGACGGAATCTTCCTAGATGATGATAGGCGCTTCAGCATCAAGCTGGGCGAGAACTTCAAGTCGATCTGATGAAGTCACAACGACAAGTCTTTTTTCGTAATTAAGCATGACATCCGCTTTCATTTGCTTCAACTTATATTTTTTTACTATTCTACTAGCGTATCCCCTGCCATGCAAGAGTTTTTGTATTGGATAAGATAGGTTTCAGTCATAGTATGGAGGAAAAGAAAGTTTACTTGAAGACCGAGCATGGTTATATTTTCCATGCGGTTATACAATTCAGACGACTACACCTATTTTGGATGCAAAACATGGCGAGCACTATGCAAGACTTATGCATTTGAGCATGATATGGTTATCACCTTTGATATTCGTCTCGAAGATGATATTGAAGGTAATACCGACATCTGGGTCAATGTGCAAATGCCTCGATTATACCATTATGTAAGTTTCTCAACCATATTTATGTCTTTGATATTGTTTATTCAAAAATAATTGACAACTAATTTGTATTGTCACTTATTTCCGTGCAAGCAAACATGTCCAGCGCTTGGTAGACAGGACCGTATATCTGTCACTGGGCTGAACTCAACTGCGAGGAGCTCACCATTATGTTTCATGGCTTGAGGATCTTGATACTATCAAGACAAATTTTCTTTCTGCATTTAGAAATCTTAGTATCGAAAATGTGCGACCCATAGTGTTCATAATGAACTACGGTCACATCCATTTAGGAAGGATGGTAAGATTTTTACTTTTTATCCTCATTGCATCTTTTCCATACATTATTTTTGAAGCTAAACTTCATTGCTAAGTATGTTACCATACGATGTTCTCAAACAGGGACTCCCGATGAATGTTGTGCCTTATGGGATCGAGACTAAAGGTGTCATGATTATTATCAACTTACGGCCAAGATATCCTACAGCTTACTTTAGTGCATTCAAGATTAGCGACGGATGCTTAATAGTGCAAGACTGGACCAAATATGTGTTGGGGGAGCGCAGAGAAGTACTAGGGAGCAGCAACCAGAGACGCCTTCCACGATTAGGAGACAGGTTCATCTGCATGCTTCAACTTGATCAAGGAGGAGAGCTATACATGTTTTATGTTCTTTTACCTAAGAGAGAGCAGCAGGAGTGAGTAGCAGGAGTGAGTAGCTGGCTAGAAATGAGTTTCAGGATGATGATGTGCTACACTATTACTATGATGATAAAATAGCTAGTGTTCGTGGTAATGACTATGATGTTTATTATTAGCTAGTGTTAGTGGTGATTAAATAAATAATGTTGATGGTAATGACCGTGATGATGATTAAATATCTTGTGCTGGCGGATTAGATTCAAGTGGAGGCAACATGTGGTGCACATCGAAAGTACTACTAATCCAAAGTAGATCAAGTTTGGATTAGTAGTATACTTTTGACATGCACCACATATTGCCTCCACTCGAACCTAACCCACCTTCATTTAATACACTGTTATGGACATAATGATGTAAACCTCATAACAGCTGGTATTGTACCAATATTTCTATGATGGCGCATAAATACACTAAAAATAAAAAAATTATAAAAAAATACTAGTAGCGATGGAAAGGAAACACGCTGCAAGTAGATAACTTAGCAGCAGCGCTGTACTGAACAAGCGCTGCAGCTATTTGTACTAGTAGTAGCGCGTGATGGCACGCGTTACTGCTAAGCAATAGCTGTAGCGCCTTATTAGTAGCGCGGCTTCCCGCGCTACTAGTAGGCACAAAACACGCGCTACTGCTAGGATTTTCCCTAGTAGTGCGGAGTTACGCAAATATGCACTAAATTCTTCTTTGATTCCCGCTTGATTCATAAAATTTTCCGAAGGACATTCACAGGGCCTCACAGGAGCGTCTCTTGGTGGTTCTTCGTCAACATCACACATTGCAAGCCTGGGACCTTTCTTCCTTGAAGAACCACCTTGGAACATCTTCCTAAACATATTGTTTCCTCTGAAAAAATTATGAAATTTTTAGTAACTTCAAATAAAAGTGAACCAACTTCAATAAAATTGATAGCAACAACTCCCATAAGTGCCTAGAGCCTATATCAAGCATTAGAACTACTTGGAACCATATAAATTTGACATGCAAGCTCAAGAACATGGTCACCTATGCAGCACAAATTTGCAATGAATAAAGCACTAGAACAAAAACTAATTGGACCAATGGAGGAGTCACATACCAAGGAACAATCTCCCCAAGCAGTTTTGCGAGAGGTGCTTTGAGCAAGGAGATCGAAAATCACAGCAACGGGGGCTGAAACTCATGCTTGAGTTGTCTTTTCGTGTTTGTGTGAGGCAAAGGAAGAAGATGGGTGCAGGGGTAAGTGGAGGAGGGCCACCGTGGTCCCACGAGGCAGGGAGGCGCGCCTAGGGGGGTAGGGCGCGCCCTCCACCCTCATGGCCAGGTGGCAGCTCCCCCCGCAGTAATTTTTGCACAGTAAATCCTCAAATATTCCCGAAAAAAACCATATTAAATTGGCATGGCATTCTGAGGACTTTTATTTTCGGATATTTTTATATTGCACGGATAAGTCAGGAGACAGACAAAAAAATACTATTTTACTTTATTTCTACTAAATAACAGAAAATATAAAGAGGGTACAGAAGGTTGTGCTTCTAGTTTCATCCATCTCGTGATCATCAAAATGAGCCCACTAACAAGGTTGATCAAGTCTTGTTAACAAACTCATTCCGAATAATCACGGAACCGTAGAAATTTTGAATAACACTAATTTACCTCAACGGGGATATGAAAATCCCCAACAATAAGAATATCATACTTTTTCTTGACAGTAGGGATAGGATATTCAAAACCTCCAAATATAATCGATGGAATTTTTCCAATAGAGTTGATACTATAAACTTGAGGTTGTTTCCTCGAAAAGTGTACCGTGTGCTCATTGCCATTAACATGAAAGTTGATATTGCCTTTGTTGCAATCAATAACAGCCCCTGCAGTATTAAGGAAAGGTCTTCCAAGAATAATAGACATACTATCATCCTCGGGAATATCAAGAATAACAAAGTCCGTTAAAAATGGTAACGTTTGCGACCACAACAGGCACATCCTCACAAATACCGACAGGTATAGCAGTTGATTTATCAGCCATTTGCAAAGATATTTCAGTAGGTGTCAACTTATTCAAGTCAAGTCTACGATATAAAGAGAGAGGCATAACACTAACACCGGCTCCAAGATCACATAAAGTAGTTTTAACATTATTTCTCTTAATGGAGCATGGTATAGTAGGTACTCCTGGATCTCCAAGTTTCTTTGGTATTCCACCCTTAAAAGTATAATTAGCAAGCATGGTGGAAATTTCAGCTTCCAGTACCTTTCTTTTATTAGTAATGATATCCTTCATATACTTAGCATAAGGATTTGTTTTGAGCACATCAGTTAATCACATACGCAAAAAGATGGGTCTAATCATTTCAGCAAAGCGCTCAAAATCCTCATCATCCTTTTTCTTGGAAGGTTTCGAAGGAAAAGGCATGGGTTTCTGAACCCATGGTTCCCTTTCTTTACCATGTTTCCTAGCAACAAAGTCTCTTTTATCATAACATTGATTCTTTGGTTGTGGGTTATCAAGATCAACAGCAGGTTCAACTTCTACATCATTATCATTACTAGGTTGAGCATCAACATGATCATTATCATTAACATTATCACTAGGTTCATGTTCATCACCTGATTGTGTTTCAGCATCAGAAATAGAGATATCATTTGGATTCTCAGGTGGTTCAGCAATAGGTTCACTAGAAATTTGCAAAGTCCTATCATTTTTATTTTTCTTCCTTTTAGAAGAACTAGGTACATCAATATTATTTCTCTGAGAATCTTGCTCGATTCTCTTAGGGTGGCCTTCAGGATACAAAGGTTCCTGAGTCATTCTACCAGTTCTAGTAGCCACTCTAATAGCATAATCATTTTTCTTACTATTCATTTGATCAAGCACTTCTTTCTGAGCTTTAAGTACTTGTTCTACTTGAGTGGTAACCATAGAAGCATGTTTGCTAACAAGTTTAAGTTCACCTCTAATATCAGCCATATAATCACCCAAGCATTTAATCATAAAGGTATTCTTTTTTAATTGTCTACCAAAATAAGCATTAAAGTCATCTTGCTTAAACATAAAGTCATCAAACTCATCCAAGCACTGACTAGCAATTTTAGTAGGAGGGACTTCATCTTTATCATATCTATAGAGAGAATTTACCTTTACTACCTATGTCGGGATATCAGGATCAGGAGGTTCTTTAGTGAATAAAAAATTGAGATCATATACTTCTTTAACATGTGGTAAATTAAGACCATGTATTTCTTCAATAGGAGGTAAATTCTTAACATCTTCAGCTTTAATACCTTTTTCTCTCATAGAATTCTTTGCCTCTTGCATATCTTCGGGACTGAGAAATAGAACACCTCTCTTTTTCAGAGTTGGTTTAGGAATAGGCTCAGTAATTGGCTCAAGAGCTGGCTCAGGAGGTGGCTCGGGAGGTGCCTGTCGGTGTCAAAACCGGCGGATCTCGGGTAGGGGGTCCCGAACTGTGCGTCTAGGTGGATGGTAACAGGAGACAAGGGACACGATGTTTTACCCAGGTTCGAGCCCTCTTGATGGAGGTAAAACCCTACGTCCTGCTTGATTAATATTGATGATGTGTATTACAAGAGTGGATCTACCACGAGATCAAGGAGGCTAAACCCTAGAAGCTAGCCTATGGTATGATTGTTATAATGGATGTTGTGTCCTACGGACTAAAGCCCTCTGGTTTATATAGACACCGAAGAGGGCTAGGGTTACATAGAGTCGGTTACAATGGTAGGAGATCTACATATCCGTACTGCCAAGCTTGCCTTCCACGCCAAGGAAAGTCCCATCCGGACACGGGACGAAGTCTTCAATCTTGTATCTTCATAGTCTTGGAGTCCGGCGGACGATGATAATCCGGCTGTCCGGACACCCCCTAGTCCAGGACTCCCTCAGTAGCCCCCGAACCAGGCTTCAATGACGATAAGTCCAGCGCGTATGTAGTCTTCGGCGTTGCAAGGCGGGTTCTCCTTCAAGTTCCATGTACCTACCGAACAGTGTCCGGCTTCCTCATTAATGTTGCGCTTCTTGGCTCCCACGCCCAATAATGGCCTTCTTCCACGCGTCGCACGAATGCGAAAAGCCAGGGTTTCTTTTATGTTTTACCCCCTAGTTGTGCAAATAATCTGCCTATAAGAGAGGCAAGAATCCAGATCCAAATCACCATCTTCCTCCCGCGAATACTCATCGGAGCGCTTCCGACCAGGAATCCATTCCAACATGGACCATCGACGCGGCTCCTCTTCTCGCACTCCCAGCCCTCTGCCAGGAGATTGGAGGAGATGCTCTATTCCGCACAACAAGCTGGTGAAGCTCCAAGCGGGGGGATATCTCCCTCCGGCCTTCATGGTTCCGGTTCGAGCCGGGCTGGCCACCTACAAAGGTGGGAAGCAAGCGGAGGCTACCCCAAGTCCCAACAAAGGGGAGCGGGTATGCTTCGTCCCCTATCTGATACGGGGGCTCGGATTTCCTGTACATCCGTTCCTCCGCGGGCTCCTGGAGTTCTACGGACTCCAGCTTCATCACCTCACGCCCGCCTCGATCCTGCATATTGCGGGTTACGAGCTCTTTGCGAGCTATTCTGGCGCCGAGCCCCATTTCGCTACCGTGGAAGAGGTTGTTCGCCTTGTACCCCGCTCTCACGAGGGGTCCATATATCAAGTGGGCGGCGCCGAAATATGGCGCATTGCCGGGACCGGATATCCATCCGGAACCCCTAAGAAGGCGTCCGAAGACTGGCCTTCGGAATGGTTTTATATAGAAGACGCTCCGCTGCCGGACCCTGTTTGGATCGGCCTCCCGGAGTTCAGCAATGCTCCTCTGAAGAAACGCCATAGTTGGCTTCCGCGGAGCCCCCAACTGGAGGAAGACAAGAGCGTCCATTATCTGATGGGCCAGATAAGGTTACTGGCCCATTCCGGGTTGACCATGATTGGAGTCATGGCAACATGCATTATGCGGGGGGTGCAGCCACTACAATACAGGGGCCACCCTATGTGGGATTTCAACGGGGAGGATGATGCCACCCGTCACGGCCGCAAAGGGCCGGATTCGCCGAAGACCTGGTGAAGATCCTGTCTGGCCTGTACGAGGGGGAGAAGGAGGATTTCCTCCGGACGAACCCGTTGAATGGGTTCTCCATGAATAATCCCCGGCCTTGGGTAAGCGAACACTCTGCGTGTCCAACCCATGCCTTTGAAGCTTAAGTTTCTTATATTGTGTTTTTTTACGCAGGAGCTGCGTCGGGTCGTGGAGGACATGCTAAGTCCTGCTCCGCAACCCGAGGATCCAGAGAGATCCTAGGATCCGGCCTCCGAAGAGGATCCGGACATAAAGGTGGAGCTAATCGACGGGGTGTTCCACCAGCTCAGCATGGATAATGCTTTAGTCGCCATTACAGCTGACTATCCCGGACTATATCCGGCTTCCCAGGTGATTGTGACCGAAGTCCCAACACCATTATTTCTTTCTTGCTCATTTCTAACCTTCGCATACGATGGCGTTTTGCAGGAAGCGCCTTCAGGGCGGGAAGCCGAGCTCGCAGCAGCTGACCAACAAAGGCCAGTCCGGACCAGTAGGCGGAAGAGGAGCGCGGCGTGGACTGAAACGTCGCCGCAAAGGTATAGCTCACGGTCCATTATTCAGAGCAACGCTCCTAGGAAGCGTTTGAGTGCTCATGACTTTTGTAGGAGAAAAAGCGCCCGCCGGACTGCGGGCGTGGAGGTTGCCAATCCAACCTACCAGCCAGGCTCCAGCACCTGGTCTGGAGGGGGAGGCGAGCGCAAGGCGCGAGCTGGACACTCCTCCAACGGAGGATGCCGACCGACAGTCCGCCACCCAGTCTGAGGTGGAGAGTGCCATGAACCATAGGCGCCGCCGGATAGTATTTCGTGACGCGTGCTTCTCCCCAGAGGTGTTGAATGCCTTTAACACGGGGGACGCGCACCTCCGTGCTGCTCAAGATGGTTTTACCAGAGCCACGGAGCAGTATGTAAAACACATACGGGTAAGAGAATTTAATAGCTATATATGCCAGTAGCCCCCGAGACATAAAGTAGTTATATTAACTGATTTAAGGATCATTTGAAACGCAGGATCTTACCGAGAAGAATACCCAACTGTCTCAGGAGCTGCAAGAGTGCAAGACCCAACTTGAGGCCGCACTTGCTGCCGCAGGAGGAAACACAGAGACCCCTCCTGGTAACACATTATTTTAGTAATATAAGCGTTGTGCGGCGTGCGCGCAAGTCTAATAATGACATTGCAGGTGCTACCAGACAAGATCCAGACAGGCAAGAACTACTGCGCCAGCTCAAGGCCGGCGAAAGGGTGCTGAACAGAGTGCAGCAAGAAAGGAACAAGCTCCAAGATGCCCACGCCCAGCTTGGAAAAGAGCTGAAAGGCGTTTGGGCCGAGATGTCCGGCTCCGTTAAGGAGAATCAGCGGCTTCGTCGTGGCATTTATAGTAAGTGCTTGAGCGAACTCCTTTGAAAAGAAGAGTTTGGCGAGGAAGTCAATTGATAAGATATGTCTATAGGTATACTCACAGGTCGTCCTGCGGAGGAGATGCCCGTATCGACGGGTGATCAACTTCCCAAGCTGTTGCAGCTGCTCGAACGAGTTCGGCAGGCAATGCGCGGCGTCGTCCAGGCTTTATGGCCGGCCCTCTCCCTACCCGAAGGCCTTGGGGAGCTTGCGGAGAAGCTTCAGGGAGTGCGGCAGCGCTTCCGTATATGGAAGATTTCGGCCTGCCTCCAAGGTGCCAGGGAGGCATGGGCCATGGTGAAGACGCGGTACAAGAAGGCGGATCCCAACCATATGGCCGAGGTCGGACCTATGGGGCCCGACGGGAAGGAGATCCCTATGAGTTTAGTATACGGCCAAGTAGAGTTGGCCGCTAAATTTTCCCAACGGGACTGTAAATTGGACAGCCTGTTAGACGGGATTGAGGAGGAATACAGTCAGTCAATGTGAGAATGTATTTAAAATTACATGTAAAATGCCTTCTAGCCGGATTGTAGATTGTTTGTCTCTGCCGACCTTTTCGCTTCAGCCTCGGGACCCTAGAGTCCGGAGTGTGTCCGAATACCTTCTAGGTTAAAAAACAACCGGGGCATGCATGGAGACCAGGCATAGGGGTCATTAGTGCTTTATCAGACAAGTGCCCAACTAGTTATGTTATATTACATGGTTAGTAAGAAACATCTTCCAGGGAGAATAGTTCCGTTAAGGGTTCCTTTCCCTGGGAGGCATGCCCTAAAGTGCATGTCTGGACTGCGAAAAAGAGCAGAATAACATCTGGGGGCGGATAAAATAAGTAGGTAAAAAGTCATCTTTCAAATCACCGACCGAATATTCCCTTAAGAACGCTAGCTTTTCGGCTTCACCCAGTCTGAGGTACACATCCGGCTGACCCGGCAGTAACAATCGCAGAGGTGCTCCCTTTACCTCCTAGCCGAACAATTGGGAACGTAGGGGTAAGCACAGGAGCCAGGCAACCCAGCTTGGCCAAAACTTAAGTCATATCGATGCATATAATGGTGAATAAAAGGTACATGTGGAAGCTTGACACATGTGCTGGGCATGAAGCCCTTATGATTAAGCTTCTAGTAAAGAAGCCCCCAGGTATAATGAGTGCGGATAGCACGTCAAGTGTATGCGAACAATGTGCAAGTAGGCCCGTAAGGGCTTTTTAGTAAAAGGATTAAGAGAAGAAAGAGAAACAAAAGGCAGCTGAAGTGTAAAAATTTGAACGAGGGAAGGGGACGAACTCTTAGTCCGGCGCTAGTCATAGAATCTTCGGAGGCGGGCTAGGTTCCATGGGTTCGGCTCGAGTCGGTTATCCGATGCATTTCGTAGACGGTACGCTCCGCCAGTTAGGACTTGATCGATAATGAAGGGGCCCTCCCATTTGGGCTTGAGCTTGTCCTTTTCTTGTCCGGCAGGCGTAGAACTAGTTCACCAACGTTGTAAGTTTTGGCCCGTACTTCTCTGCTTTGATATCTTCGAGCCTGCTGCTAGTAGAATGCGGAACGAGATTTGGCGATGTCGCGTTCTTCCTCCAATGCGTCCAAGCTGTCCTGCCGATCCAGCTCGGCTTCTCTTTCTTCGTACATGCGCACTCGAGGTGAGTCATGAATGATGTCGCAGGCGAACTGCCTCTCGCGCCAGATACCATAAAAAATGGTGTGAATCTGGTAGTACGGTTGGGCGTTGTCCGCAGCCCCCAGAGTACAGAGTCGAGCTCCTCTACCAAGTGTGTGTCAGATTTCGTAAGTGACCGCACTAGTCTGGGTTTGATGCCGCTTATTATTAGACCATTTGCTCGTTCCACTTGACCGTTGGTTTGAGGATGATAGACTGAAGCGTAATCGAGCTTAATGCCCATATTTTTGCACCGTGATTTAACCTCGTCGGCTGTAAAGTTCATGCCATTATCGGTGATGATGCTGTGGGGGACACCAAAATGGTGTACTAGCCCGGAGATAAAGTCTATCACTGGTCTGGACTCTGCCGTTTTGACTGGCTTGGCCTCTATCCATTTGGTGAATTTGTCCACCATGACCATTAGGTACCTTTGCTTGTGGGTTCCTCCTTTAAGGGGTCCAACCATGTCAAGCCCAGCATCATGAACGGCCGGTAATGGGTATAGTTTTTAGGCGGTGGGTGGCATATGGCTCGATTAGCAAAGAGTCGACAACCGACGCATCTTTGGACTAAGTCCTGAGCATCTGCCCGGGCCGTCGGCCAATAAAATCATGTACGGAATGCCTTTCCTACAAGGGCCCGAGCTGCGGCATGGTGTCCGCCTAGTCCGGTGTGAATTTCAGCCAGAAGGTTTCGCCCTTCCTCTTCGGAGATATACCTTTGAAGGACTCCGGTTGTGCTTTTCTTATAAAGTACTCCCTCATAGACCTTGTAGGCTTTAGATCGCCAGACAATACAGCGGGCCTCATTTTGGTCTTCGGGAAGTTCCTGCCTAAGCAAGTATGCTAGGAATGGTTCTGTCCACGGGGCAATTACTGCCATTATGTCGTGGGCTGAAGGTGTTATGTCATTGGCTGAATCGCCGGTTGGTGCGGCTCTTTCCGGTTTGTTATTTCCGGACTCCTCTTCCCATAGTACGGATGGCTTGAAGAGCTGTTCTAGGAAGATGTTTGGAGGGACAGCGTCACTTTTTGCGCCGATGCGTGCCAGTACGTCGGTTGCTTGGTTATTATCCCGGGCTATGTGATGGAATTCAAGTTGTTCAAACCGAGCTGACATTTTTAGGACAGCGTTGCGATATGCTGCCATTTTCGGATCTTTGGCATCAAAGTCTCCATTTATTTGGGATATTGCGAGGTTTGAATCCCCACGCACCTCTAGGCGTTGAATGCCCATGGAGATTGCCATCCGGAGACCATGTAAAAGGGCCTCGTATTCGGCTGCGTTGTTGGAGTCCGTGTACATTATCTGGCACGATTGGACTGTGTCCCGGTCGGGGACGTCAATACGACGCCAGCCCCCAATCCGGCCAACATTTTAGAGCCGTCGAAGTGCATAATCCAATTGGAGTATGCGCCGTACACTTTAGGGAGTTCGGCTTCGGTCCATTCAGCGACAAAGTCAGCCAAAACTTGAGACTTTATAGCTCGCCGAGGTTTGTAAGTTATATCGAATGGCAAGAGCTCAATGGCCCATTTTGCAATCCTGCCCGTCGCGTCGCGGTTGTTTATAATGTCATTGAGTGGTACTTCAGAGGCCACTGTTATCGAACACTCTTGAAAGTAGTGTCGGAGCTTCCGAGATGCCATGAACACCGCATATGCTATCTTTTGATAGTGTGGGTAACGGGACTTGCAGGGGGTTAACAGAGTGGATACGTAGTACACTGGTTTTTGAAGAGGGAATTTATGCCCTTCTATCTCTCATTCGACGACGAGTACCGCGCTTACAACTTGATGTGTTGCTGCGATGTATAACAACATTGGTTCGCCCAGGTTGGGCGCAGCCAGGACCGGATTTGTTGCCTATATAGCTTTTATTTCTTCGAGTCCGGCAGTGGCAGCATCCGTCCACTCAAAGTGTTCGGTGCGCCTAAGGAGGCGATATAGGGGCAATGCCTTTTCTCCTAGACGGGAGATAAAGCGGCTTAGAGCCGCCACGCATCCAGTCAATTTTTGTATTTGCTTGAGGTCTTTTGGGATATCTAGCTGTGACAGGGCTCGGATCTTGGCTGGGTTTGCTTCAATTCCTCTACCGGATACAATGAAGCCCAGTAGCTTTCCGGCTGGTACGCCGAAAATGCATTTTTCTGGATTCAGCTTGATGTCATATGCCCTGAGGTTGTCGAATGTGAGCCTCAAGTCGTCTACTAGAGTTTTGACGTGTTTAGTTTTGACGACTACGTCGTCTACGTATGCCTCTACAGTTTTGCCGATCAGGGTGGCCAGACATGTTTGAATCATGTGCTGATATGTTGCGCCGGCGTTTTTAAGTCCGAAGGGCATCGTGTTGAAGCAGAATGGTCCATATGGAGTGATGAATGCCGTTGCGGCTTGGTCCGCTTCCGCCATCTTGGTTTGATGGTAGCCGGAGTATGCGTCAAGGAAGCACAATGAATCGTGTCCTGCAGTAGCATCGATTATCTGGTCGATGCGGGGGAGGGGGAAGGGATCCTTTGGGCAGTCCTTGTTGAGGTCTTTAAAATCGACACATAGGCGCCAAGATTTGTCCTTCTTTGGTACCATTACAAGGTTTGCTAGCCAATCCGGATGTTTGATATCTCTAATGAATCCGGCTTCCAATAGTTTGGCTAGCTCTTCCCCCATTGCCTGTCTTTTGGGTTCGGAAAATCGTCGAAGAGCCTGTTTGACTGGCTTGAATCCTTTTAGGATGTTTAGGCTGTGTTCTGCCAATCTGCGTGGGATTCCGGGCATATCCGAAGGGTGCCAAGCGAAAATGTCCCAATTTTCCCGAAGGAATTCTCGCAGTGCGGCGTCTACGTCAGGGTTCAATTGTGCCCCGATGGAAGCCGTCTTTGTCGGGTCCGTTGGATGGACCTGGAATTTTACTATTTCATCTGCTGGTTTGAAGGAGGTGGACTTGGATCTCTTATCGAGTATCACATCGTCCCTATTCACCGTAGAGTGCAGCGCGGTGAGTTCTTCTGCCGCTAGGGCTTCGGATAGTGCCTCCAGGGCTAATGCGGCTGTCTTGTTTTCTGCGCGGAGTGCTATGTCCGGATCACTAACGAGAGTGATTATTCCGCTGGGCCCAGGCATTTTGAGCTTCATGTACCCGTAATGGGGTACTGCTTGAAAAATTGTGAATGCCTCTCGTCCTAATATAGCGTGATATCCGCTGTTGAACGGGGCCACTTGGAACGTGACTTCTTCGGATCTGTAATTGTCCGGCGAGCCGAACACCACATCGAGTGTGATTTTTCCGTGCAGCGCTTCACGGCTAGGGATTATTCCTTTGAAGGTTGTGCTGCTTCGCTCAATGCGGCTCCAGTCTATTTCCATTTTTTGAAGAGTTTCCTCGTAGATGAGGTTTAGTCCGCTGCCGCCATCCATGAGGACCTGTGTAAGTCGAAAGCCGTCCACTATTGGACTAAGTACCAGTGCGGCTAGTGCTCGGGCTGTTCGGAATTTAGGTTCATCGCTGACGTTAAAGGTGATGGCTGTGTCGCTCCATGGATTTGTTATTGCTACTTGGTAGACTTCGGCGAGGCTGCGGATTGTTTGTTTCCGCATATTATTTGATGCGAAAGTCTCGAAGATTGTTGATACCGTACAGGCATTGTTGGAGTGGTTTTCCGAGGCTAGAAGCTCCTCGCCACTTTTGGTCACCTGCCGTAATATCCAACATGCTCGAAGGCTATGTGTTGGGACGGCGCCTTCTGTACTGTGAATTTTACAGGGTCCGCTAAGCCATCCCTCCAGTACGGTTCCGTGCCCTCTATGGGGTTTTTGCTTTTGGTTTTTGTGTCGGGTGCCTAAGTGTAATGCACCCTTTTGTTGCGGACTAGGGTTGTATTGGGGGCCGGATTGTCCCAAAATTTATTTTCGGTTTTCCGGAAACTCTCCATCGCACAGTACTTTCATACTACGGACGCCAGGTCGGCGAAGCGTGTAATTTCATGACGGCTGATGGTGTTCAGGATTCCCTTATCCGTGCAATTATTGCAAAAAACTGATATTGCGTTTTCCTCTCGGCAGTCCTTTATCCTGTCCATAACCAGGAGGAATCTGGCCTAGTAGTGATGTACTATTTCAGCGGGCTCTTGCCGGATTAGAGATAGATCGCATATGTCTGGGCGGGTGGGTGGAATTAAGTCCGGAACCCTACCCATCTCAAGGCTCGAAGGCCGGGAAGTTTCCAAATTTGGAAGCTTTGATTGCTGGACGTTGTCCAACGAGTCTAAAATGATGCCTGACTTTAAGTTCACTGCTCGATCGAAGTCCGTCCCTCCGCAGGAATCCGGCATGGAGGGTTCTGGAGCCCGGACATGACTAGTTTTCAATTTAGGAGAAGAGTCGCCGCATTGTTCCTCTACCACTGCAACGTGGTGGGTGACCTGGGGAGAGTTAATCTCTCTCAGATCGGTTTTAAGCCCAATCTGATTGTAGTCTGTAGCGACTCCCAGGGCGGCGATGCGATCCAAGAGCTCGTTGACAGACGAGAGCTCTATTGGATCCAGCCGCTCGGCGAATTCCGAGCTGACGTGAAGATTGCTTTTGACAACTTGAGAAGTCTTTGTCGAAGCGGTGGCCGGACAGGCGGTCATAAGAAAACCACCTAGCCGTATAGTTTGGCTGGCGGCAAAGGCTCCTTTGGCAAAATACCGTCCTTGAAGACGGAGAAGGCATCCTTCCTATCGGTGACGGCACAGAGGAACTCTCAATGAAAGCACCAATGTCAGTGTCAAAACCGGCGGATCTCGGGTAGGTGGTCCCGAACTGTGCGTCTAGGCGGATGGTAACAGGAGACAAGGGACACGATGTTTTACCCAGGTTCGGGCCCTCTTGATGGAGGTAAAATCCTACGTCCTGCTTGATTAATATTGATGATGTGTATTACAAGAGTGGATCTACCACGAGATCAAGGAGGCTAAACCCTAGAAGCTAGCCTATGGTATGATTGTTGTAATGGATGTTGTGTCCTACGGACTAAAGCCCTCCGGTTTATATAGACACCGGAGAGGGCTAGGGTTACATAGAGTCGGTTACAATGGTAGGAGATCTACATATCCGTACTGCCAAGCTTGCCTTCCACGCCAAGGAAAGTCCCATCCGGACACGGGACGAAGTCTTCAATCTTGTATCTTCATAGTCTTGGAGTCCGGCGGACGATGATAGTCAGGCTGTCCGGACACCCCCTAGTCCAGGACTCCCTCAGTGCCCAATTATTTTCATTTGTCAACATATTATTGAATAGAATTTCAGCTTCATCCGGTGTTCTTTCCCTGAAAAGAGAACCAGCACAACTATCCAGGTAATCTCTGGAAGCATCAGTTAGTCCATTATAAAAGATATCAAGTATTTCAGGTTTCTTAAGAGGATGACCAGGAAAAGCATTAAGTAACTTGAGAAGCCTCCCCAAGCTTGTGGGAGACTCTCTTCTTCAATTTGCACGAAGTTGTATATTTCCCTCAAAGCAGCTTGTGGGAGACTACGCACACAACCAGGATCAAGAGAATTAAACCATATCTTAGCATCACCCTTTAATGAGAACGGAAATATTTTGAGTAAATAAAGGTAGCGCGATCTCTCATTATTAGTAAACAGGGCGGCTATATCATTTAACTTAGTAAGATGTGACACAACAGTTTCAGATTCATAGCCATAGAAAGGATCAGATTCAACCAAAGTAATTATATCTGGATCAACAGAAAAATCATAATAATTCTTATCGGGAACACAGATAGGTGAAGTAGCAAAAGCAGGGTCGGGTCTCATTCTATCTCTAAGAGTACTCCATTTAACTAGCAACCTCTTAAGTTCGTATCTATCCTGGCAAGCAAAAATAGTTGCAGAAGATTCCGCATCAAAAAGATAACCCTCAGGAATAGCAGGCATATTTTCATCATCACTATCATCATCGTATTCAGATTCAATAATCTCTCTTTCTCTAGACCTAACAATTTGCTCATCAAGAAATTCACCAAGGGGCACAGTAGTATCAAGCATAGAAGTAGTTTCATCATAAGTATCATGCATAGCAGAAGTGGCATCATCAATAACATGCAACATATCAGAAATCATAGCAGTAGCAGGTTTAGGTGTCGCAAGCTTACTAATAACGGAAGGAGAAACTAGTGCAGAGCTAGATGGCAGTTCCTTACCTCCCCTCGGAGTTGAGGGAAAAATAGTAGTTCGATCGTCTTTCAAGTTCTCCATAGTGTCCAGCAGATATAAATCCCAAATGACTCAAAGAATAGAGCTATGCTCCCCGGCAACGGCGCCAGAAAAAGGTCTTGATAACCCACAAGTATAGGGGATCGCAACAGTTTTCGAGGGTAGAGTATTCAACCCAAATTTATTGATTCGACACAAGGGGAGCCAAATAATATTCTCAAGTATTAGCAGCTGAGTTGTCAATTCAACCACACCTGGAAACTTAGTATCTGCAGCAAAGTGTTTAGTAGCAAAGTAATATGATAGTGGTGGTAACGGTAACAAAAGTAAAGACAGCAAAAGTAATGTTTTTGGTGTTTTGTACTGATTGTAACAGTAGCAACAGAAAAGTAAATAAGCGAGAACCAGTATATGGAAAACTCGTAGGCACCGGATTGGTGATGGATAATTATGCCGGATGCGGTTCTTCATGTAACAGTCATAACATAGGGACACAAAACTAGCTCCAATTCATCAATGTAATGTAGGCATGTATTCCGTATATAGTCATACATGATTATGGAAAAGAACTTGCATGACATCTTTTGTCCTACCCTCCCGTGGCAGTGGGGTTCTATTGGAAAATAAGGGATATTAGGGCCTCCTTTTAATAGAGAACCGGAACAAAGCACTAGCACATAGTGAATACATGAACTCCTCAAACTATGGTCATCACTGGGAGTGGTCCCGATCATTGTCACTTCGGGGTTGCCGGATCATAACACATAGTAGGTGACTATAGACTTGCAAGACAGGATCAAGAACACACATATATTCATGAAAACATAATAGGTTCAGATCTGAAATCATGGCACTCGGGCCCTAGTGACAAGCATTAAGCATAGCAAAGTCATAGCAACATCAATCTCAGAACATAGTGGATACTAGGGATCAAACCCTAACAAAACTAACTCGATTACATGATAAATCTCATCCAACCCATCACCGTCCAGCAAGCCTACGATGGAATTACTCACGCACAGCGGTGAGCATCATGAAATTGGTGATGGAGGATGGTTGATGATGACGACGGCGACGAATCCCCCTATCCGGAGCCCCGAACGGACTCCAGATCAGCCCTCCCGAGAGAGATTAGGGCTTGGCGGCGGCTCCGTATCGTAAAACGCGATGATTTCTTCTCTATGATTTTTTTCTCCCCGAAAGCCAATATATGGAGTTGGAGTTGTCATCGGAGGGCCATCAGGGGGCCCACGAGGTAGGGGGCGCGCCCTAGGGGGGGCACCCTCGTGAACAAGGTGTGGGCCTCCTGGCCTTCATCTTTGGCGAGGATTTTTTATTGTTTTTTCTAAGATGTTCCGTGGAGTTTCAGGTCATTTCGAGAACTTTTGTTTTCTGCACATAAAACAACATCATGGCAATTCTGATGAAAACATCGTCAGTCCGGGTTAGTTCCATTCAAATCATACAAGTTAGAGTCCAAAACAAGGGCAAAAGTGTTTGGAAAAGTAGATACGACGAAGACGTATCAAGGATCTTCAACATATACTAGGTTCCTAATCACAAATCTCATCTCCTCGCAATTTACATTATTTGACATTTGCCTCTCATTTTCTTCTCCCCCACTACACAAAAAATTGTTGTTTTATTCGCCCCTTTTTTCGTTCGTCGTTTTCTCGTCAGATCTCATGTTTACTTGTGTTGCCATTTTTTGCTTGCATCTTCGCTTGCTAAAAATCAATGGATATGGATCCTCATCCACTTGCTAATCTTTTCAAGAGATCTAATTATGATGAACCCACTGCTAGTGAATCGAGTTCACTAGATTATCTTTATGAAGTTTTGCTTGAGATTCATGAATTGGAAAATTGTGATGAAGTGTTAAAAGAAGGAATTTATAAAGTGATTCATGATATATCCTTAGATGAAAAGCATGATTGCAATGATGTTATTATGAATTCTATTAATGTCAATTGTGCTAATAATATGCAATACCCCAAGCTAGGGGATGCTAATATTGCTATGTCCGCTACTTATTGCAATGATCATGATTGGGGTGATAATGATTCTTATGATCTTGAAAATTTATTTAAACCTCATGATGAATATGCTTGCGGTAATATTGAAAGTGGATTTGGAAGACTGTCAACTCTAGGTAAAAATAATCCCACTATTTCAGAAGAGTGTCAACTTTGAATGCATGTGGATCATGAAAACAAAATTTAATTCGATAGCTATATTGTTGAATTCGATTATGATTCTACATGTAATTATTATGAGAGAGGAAAATATGGTTGTAGGAATTTTCATGTTACTAAGTTTCCTCTCGTTATGTTGAGATTGCTATTGTTTGTTTCTTCTTCCTTGCATATGTTAGATATATCTTGTCTTGACAATTTGTTTGCTTATAAAATGCCTATGCATAGGAAGTATATTAGACTTAAATTTATTTTTAACATATTACATGATGCTCTCTTCGTGTTTCAATTACTATCTTTCATGTGAGCATCATTGAAATATTATGCCTAGCTAGTAGCGTGAAACAATAGCGCTTGTTGTGAGGCAACCCAATGAATAAAATTTATGTTTGCTTTTTTGCTTTCTGTTCTTGAGTGTTAGAACAATTATTCTACTGTTATGATTGTGTTTTTTGTGTTTTAATTAGTGTTTGTTCCAAGTAGAACCAATAGGATCTTCTTGGGTGATAGTTGTTTGATCTTGTTGAAAAAGGCAGAAACTTTTTGCTCATGAAAACAATTGTTAAAATTCAGTAGAACGTGATAAAGTGCCAATTATTTTTGAAGAAGATGAATATACAAATTATCTAGATTGTCCTAGTTTTTCAGAATTTTTGGAGTTTCAGAAGTATTCGAACAAATCAGATTACTACAGACTGTTCTGTTTTGACACATTCTGTTTTTTGTATTGTGTGCTTATTTTGATGGCTCTATGGTTTTCTTTGATGAGTTTTTGCCATATAAAAGTTGGAATACATTAGATATAATAAAAAACAAAATAAGAATTGGTTTTACACAACACTTATAGTAGTGATTTATTTTTCTTACACTAACGGATCTCACAGAGGTTTTGTTGACTTATCTTACGATGGATGAAGGAAGGATGTAAGAGCCTAAGCTTGGGGATGCCCCGGAATCCCAAGTTATTATCCAAAAATGAGCAACCAACTAAGCTTGGGGATGCCCTCGAGTGGCATCCCCTCTTCCTTCCAACAACTATCGGTATTTTACTCGAGGCTATATTTTTATTCGTCACATGATATGTGTTTTGCTTGGAGCGTCTTGTATGATATGAGTCTTTGCTTGTTTTATTTTGTGTTTTAAGTCATCAATCCTTGCTGGACACACCTATTTGAGAGAGCCAAAATTATATCATGACTTGTTAGATTTGCTCTCTATGCTTCACTTAAATCTTTTATGAGCTAGGACTTGCTCTAGTGCTTCACTTATATCTTTTTTAGCACGGTGTGCTCTGTTATTTTTGAAGAAATGCTCTCTTGCTTCACTTAGATTTATTTGAGATTTAGTAAAATTTTAAAGAAATTCTCTCTTGCTTCATTTAAATTATTTTGAGAGAAAGAAAATTTGTTATGCTCATGATCTTCACTTATATTTGTTTGAGCTTATGAAAAGAAACACATGAAAATTAGTCCCAAAGTGATAGATATCCAAGAAGGATAAAGAAAAAGAAAATTTCATGAAGATCTTTGGACAAAATAAACTTGATTCTTAGTAATAGTTTTGAGATATGATGATGTGATATGTGAGTTATGTTGATGAGTAATTGTGCTCTAGTAAGAATATTGGTGTTAAGGTTTGTGATTCCCTATGCATGCACGAAAGTCAATAATCATGCAATAAAAATTATATCCTACTTGTGGTGCATTATTCGGTGTTAATTATGCTTAATGCTTGCTTATGAGATTATTCATTCTTGGTTGGTCGCTTCTCAATCTTTTACTAGCCTTCATTTTGCACTAAGTATGATCTCTACTTGTGCATCCAAAACCCTTTAAACCAGTTTTGCCACATGGGTCTACTATATCTACCTATATGCAGTATTCTTTTGCTGTTCTAAGCAAAGTAGCATGTGCCATCTCTAATTTTCGAAATAAACTTCTCTTTTGTGTGTTTGTTTCGCTCGCGGAACGGTAACGGGTGGCTAATATTTTCCATGCTGGATGTGTTATTCTCAAGATGAGTGTTTATTCACTTGTCATTGCACGAGAGTAAGGCAAAGTTCTTAGGGATGCCCAGTCCCGAAATGCAAAAATGAATTTACTTTATGTTATCAAATAGTAAATTCCTTGGAAAGTGTTGGTATGGAGGGCACCCGTGGATACGGCTATCCATGGAAAGTGAAAGAATGGTGGAAAAAGGAATAAACTTTATTTTCTGTTTGGGAACCACCTATGGCATATCTAGCATGGAAAGTGTTGGGAACTCTGAGTCATTTTCGTTGGTGGGATGGATACACCTCCCAAAATGTTTTTTATCTCTAATTTTTTGCTTTTAGCTCTGGCACCTCTACAAATCCCTACTTCCCTCTCTGAAGGGCCCTTCTTTTACTTTATGCAATTTTTTATTTGAAATCTGAGTCTCCATCTTCTCTTATAAAAAGCACCAACTAGGAGGCAACATGATCGTACTTAAGTATTGGGTGTAGCTAATATTCGAGTGTGTTCATGAATGGATCAATGTTTAAGCATGATGGGCTAGGGATAACTTGTTTTAGCATATATATTTTGAAAGACATAGTTGCTTGTTGATATGCTTGAGTATCTAAATTATTATGTCAAAAGTAGACTATTGCTTTGAATCACATAAAAAGTCCAAATGTCCATGCTATCACTAGTAGAAAACAGGGCTTTGGTTCGGGCCTGGCCAACCCATTAGTCCCGGTTCAGTCACGAACCGGGACCCATGGGGGGCATACGTCCCGGTTCATGAGCCCAGGGGGCCGGCTGGGGCCTCGTGGGAATTGGTCCTAGTTCATCTGGACGCATTTGTCCTGGTTCTTGGCACAAACCGGGACCAATGGGCCTCGCTCCTGGCCCACATCCATTGGTCCCGGTTCGTGGCTCGAACCGGGACAGAAGTCGGGGCTTTAGTCCCAGTTCCAGCAACAATCCGGGACAAATGAGTTGCCTATATATACCCCATCGCGCAGCAGAGCACTCCATAGTGCTCTGTTTTTTCTGGCCGGCGAGGGGAGGGCATTTGGGTGCTCTAGCGCACCTCCTATGCACATGAGGTGTTAGATGAAATGCCCGAGCCACGCTAGTTAATCTTTGTCCTCTCGAAGCTCGACCTCCACGCTCCATTTTCCCAGAGACTTGCATAGGTTTAGCAGTCCGTCACATCCCGTCCCCATCTTCACCGCCATCGATCACCCATGCCGATCTCGTCGCCAGCACCACCGTGGTGAGCCTCTTGTTCTTATCTTCTTTCTGAAAGAAAAGAATTCTTACTTTAGATAGATACTTGTCTAATTTTCTTACTTTTATTATTGCTTGTTATTATATAGTGCGAGGGTTTTGGTATCCGCCCCCGTCGGCCCTCGTCCTGTCTATGATTCGGATGTGGTATATATTATCTTTTTAACTATTTGGTTCATTTATTGTTTATGACAATTATGCCGACCAACATGACATAGATTTTATTTATCTAGGAGGTATGTGAACCCGAAATTCCAACCGACCCTATTGTCAAGAGGTTAAATTTAGTTGAAGAAGAAAACAATTACTTGAAGGAAAAAATAAAAAAAATTGAGGAGGAGAAGATGATATTGGAGTTGCATGTTGCGGATTTCGTCGATGATCACAAGATCAAGATGGACGCAATGTGTTTGAAGATTAGAAAGATTAGAAAATATGACATTCATACCAAGGCTTGGTATCATTATGCGGTAGGATCAATTGTTACCTTGGTTGCAATTATGATCGCATTTGTTGTTGCATTGAAATGTTTTACATAGTTTAAATGTATTGTTTAATTAGATGCTTTGGAGAGCTATATGTTGTTCAATGAGAACTATGTATGTAATTTAGTTTTAATGTGATGATGAACTTCTATTAATTTGGTCACTTAACTATCCATGATATTCTGTAATGGTTTTTGACACACTTATTATGTATAATGCACGCAGATGAATCGGCAATGGATGTACGGTGACAAACACACCTCCGAGTACGTTAAGGGAGTGCATAATTTTCTCGAAGTGGCTAAGGCAAACAAGCAGAATGGTTTTATGTGATGTCCATGCCCTGTATGTGGGAATACGAAGTCTTACTCTGACCAGAAAATCCTTCACAGCCACCTGCTTTATAAGGGTTACATGCCACACTATAATGTTTGGACCAGGCACGGAGAAATAGGAGTTATGATGGAAGACCGCGAAGAAGAAGAGGACGATGACAACTATGTGCCCCCGGAATACGGTGATGCTGCAACGGGGGAAGCTGCTGAAGAACAAGAGGAACTAGACGATATTGTTCCTGATGATGATCTTCGCCGGGTCATTGTTGATGCAAGGAGACAGTGCGAAAGTCAAAAGGAGAAGCTGAAGTTCGATCGCGTGTTAGAGAATCACAAAAAAAGGTTGTACCCCAATTGCAAAGATGGCAACACAAAGCTCGGTACCGTACTGGAATTGCTGTAGTGGAAGGCAGAGAATGATGTGCCTGACAAAGGATTTGAGAAGCTACTAAAAATATTGAAGAAGAAGCTTCCAAAGGATAACGAATTGCCCGACAGTACGTACGCAGCAAAGAAGGTCGAATGCCTTCTAGGATTGGAGGTGCAGAAGATACATGCATGCCCTAATGACTGCATCCTCTACCGCGGTGCGTACGAGTATTTGAACACATGCCAGGTATGCGGTGCATTGTGGTATAAGATCAGACGAGATGACCCTGGTGATGTTGATGGCGAGCCCACCAGGAAGAGGGTTCCTGGGAAGGTGATGTGGTATGCTCCTATAATACCACGGTTGAAAGGACTGTTCAAAAACAAAGAGCATGCCAAGTTTATGCGATGGCACAGTGAGGACCGTAAGAAAGACGGGAAGTTGAGAGCACCCGCTGACGGGTCGCAGTGGAGAAAAATCGTGAGGAAGTACCGAGCTGGGTTTGCAGTTGAACCAAGGAACGTATGGTTTGGTTTAAGCCTGGATGTGTATGAAGCGGAAGTTCATTATGATGCCAGTTCTCATCCAAGGCCCTAAGCAACCCGGCAACGACATTGATGTGTACCTAAGGCCATTAGTTGAAGAACTTTTATAGCTGTGGATTGGAGAAGGTGTACGTGTGTGAGATGAGCACAACCAGGAGGAATTTGACCTGCATGCGTTGCTGTTTGTAACCATCAACGCTTGGCCCGCTCTCAGTAACCTTTCAGGATAGACAAACAAGGGATACCATGCATGCACACACTATTTAGCTGACACCGAAAGTATATACCTGGACAAATGCATGAAGAATGTGTACCTGGGCCATCGTCGATTTCTTCCGACCAACCATCAATGTAGAAAGAATGGCAAGCATTTCAAAGGCGAGGCAAATCACTTATGTATATAGTACGTAGCGTCAACCAAGCACGGACATAAGAGAGGACACTTCTCTCTATTAATTAGCTAGCTAACACAGTATATGAAACACCTAAATTAACCCCCAAAACCCCCAACCCCCCTTAAAAAAACAAAACCCCAGCCACTGGAATGCTGACGCGTGGATGCCTTTTGGTCCTGGTTGGCGCCACCAACCGGGACCAAAGGCCCCCCTGCCTGGGCTTGGCAAACCGGCCACGTGGAGGACCATCTGTCCCGGTTCATGTTTGAACCGGGACTAAAGGGGGGGAGGTATTAGTACTGACCCATTAGTCCCGGTTCATGAACCGGGACTAAAGGCCCATACGAACTGGGACAAATGCCCTGTGTTCTACCAGTGGAAGCCCGCCATGCGTACCGGTGATCACGTACTTGCTATGGTCAATGATTTACACGTAATCTTTTGAAAGGGTCCCGGCGGACTATCTGTTCCGAATGACGTTGAGGGACGCGCACCCATGTGGAAGAAGAAATCTATATTTTGGGACCTACCCTACTGGAAAGACCTAGAGGTCCGCTCTTCAATCGATGTGATGCACATGACGAAGAACCTTTGCGTGAACCTGCTAGGCTTCTTGGGCGTGTATGGGAAGACAAAAGCTACACCGGAGGCATGGGAGGACCTGCAATGTTTGCACGAAAAAAACGGCATGCCTCCAAAGCAGTATGAAGTTCCTGCTAGCTACGCTCTTACTAAAGAAGAGAAGGAAATCTTCTCTGAATGCCTGCTTAGTATGAAGGTCCCGTCTGGCTTCTCATCAAATATAAAGGGAATAATAAATATGCCAGAGAAAAAGTTCCAGAACCTAAAGTCTCATGACTGCCACATGATTATGACACAACTGCTTCCGGTTGCATTGAGGGGGCTTCTACCGAAAAACGTCCGATTAGCCATTGTGAAGCTATGTGCATTCCTCAATGCAATCTCTCAAAAGGTGATTGAGGGAGTCCTGGACTAGGGGGTGTCCGGACAGCCGGACTATCATCGTCCGCCGGACTCCAAGACTATGAAGATACAAGATTGAAGACTCCGTCCCGTCTCCGGATGGGACTTTCCTTGGCGTGGAAGGCAAGCTTGGCGATACGGATATGTAGATCTCCTACCATTGTAACCGACTCTGTGTAACCCTAGCCTTCTCCGGTGTCTATATAAACCGGAGGGCTTTAGTCCGTAGGACACAACATACATTACAACAATCATACCATAGGCTAGCTTTAGGGTTTAGCCTCCTTGATCTCGTGGTAGATCCACTCTTGTACTACCCATATCATCAATATTAATCAAGCAGGACGTAGGGTTTTACCTCCATCAAGAGGGCCCAAACCTGGGAAAAACATCGTGTCCCTTGTCTCCTGTTACCATCCGCCTAGACGCACAGTTCGGGACCCCCTACCCGAGATCAGCCGGTTTTTACACCGACATTGGTGCTTTCATTGAGAGTTCCTCTGTGTCGTCACCGATAGGAAGGATGCCTCCACCCGTCTTCAAAGACGGCGTTTTCACCAAAGTGGCCTTGGCCGCCGGCCAAACTATCCGGAAAGGTGGTTTTCTTATGACCGCCTGTCCGGCCACGGCTTCGACGATGACTTCTCAAGTCATCAAAAGCAATCTCCATGTCAGCTCGGAATTCGCCGAGCGGCTAGATCCGACAGAGCTCTCGTCTGTCAACGAACTCTTGGATCGCATCGCCGCCCTGGGAGTCGCTACGGACTACAATCAGATTGGGCTTAAAACCGATCCGAGAGAGATTAACTCTCCCCAGGTTACCCACCACATCGCAGTGGTAGAGGAACAATGCGGCGACTCTCCTCCTATATTAAAAACTAAACATGTCCGGGCTTCCGAACCCTCCACGCCGGATTTCCACGGAGGAATGGACTTTGATCGAGCGCTGAACTTAAAGTCAGGCATCAGACCGGACTCGCTGGACAGCATCCAGCAATCTAAGCTTCCAAAATTGGAAACTTCATGGCCTTTAAGCCCCAAGATGGGTAGGGATCCGGATTTTATTCCACCCACCCACCCAGACATATGCGATCTATCTCTAATACGGCAAGAGCCCGCTGAAACAAGACATCACTCTCGGGGCGATTCCTCCTGGTTATGGACAGGATAAAGGACTGCCGAGAGGAAAACGCAATCTCAATCTTTTGCAATAATTGCACGGACAAGGGAATACTGAACGCCATCGGCCGCCGTAAAATCACACGCTTCACCGACCTGGCATCCATAGTACGAAAATACTGTGCGATGGAGAGTTTGCGGAAAACCGAAAATCAGTTTTGGGACAATCCGGCTCCGAATACAACCCTAGTCCGCAACAAAAGGGTGCACCATATTGAGGCACCAGATGCAAAAACCAAAAAGCAAAAACCCCTTAAAGGGCACGGAACCGTACTGGAAGGATGGCTCAGCGGACCCTGTAAGCTTCATAGTACAGAGGGCGCCGTCCCAACACATAGCCTTCGAGCATGTTGGATACTACGGCAGGTGGCCAAAAGTGGCGAGGAGCTTCTAGCCTCGGAAAACCACTCCAACAATACCGGTACGGTATCAACAGTCTTCGAGACCTTCGCATCAAATAATATGCGAAAACGAACAATCCGCGGCCTCGCCGAAGTCTACCAAGTAGCAAAAGCAAATCCATGGAGCGACATAGCCATCACCTACAACGCCAGCGATGAACCTAAATTCCGAACAGCCCGAGCACCAGCCGCACTGGTGCTTAGTCCCATAGTGGACGGCTTTCGACTTACAAGGGTCCTCATGGATGGCGGCAGCGGACTAAACCTCATCTACGAGGAAACTCTTCAAAAAATGGAAATAGACTGGAGCCGTATTGAGCGAAGCAGCACAACCTTCAGAGGAATAATCCCTAGCCGGGAAGTGCGACGCACCGGAAAAATCACACTCGATGTGGTGTTCGGCTCGCCGGACAATTAAAGATCTGAAGAAGTCACGTTCCAAGTGGCCCCGTTCAACAGCGGCTATCACGCTATATTAGGAAGAGAGGCATTGACAATTTTTCAAGCCGTACCCCATTACGGGTATATGAAGCTCAAAATGCCTGGGCCCGGCGGAATAATTACTCTCGCCAGTGATCCGGACATAGCACTCCGCGCCGAAAACAAGACAGCCGCACTAGCCCCGGAGGCACTATCCGGCCCCTAGCGGCGAGAAGAACTCACCGTCTTTGCGCTCTCACGGTGAACAGGGACGATGTGATACTCAATAAAAGATCCAAGTCCACCTCCTTCAAACCAGCAGATGAAATAATAAAATTCCAGGTCCATCCAACGGACCCAACAAAGACGGCCTCCATCGGGGCACAATTGAACCCCGAAGTAGACGCCGCACTGCGTGAATTCCTTCGGGAAAGTTGGGACATTTTCGCCTGGCATCCCACGCAGGTTGGCAGAACAGAGCCTAAACATCCTAAAAGGATTTAAGCCAGTCAAACAGGCTCTTCAACGATTTTCTGAACGCAAAAGACAGCCAATGGGAGAGGAGCTAGCCAAACTATTGGAAGCCGGATTCATCAGAGATATCAAACATCCAGATTGGCTAGCAAATCTGGTAATGGTACCAAAGAAGGACAAATCCTGGCGCCTATGTGTCGATTTTAAAGACCTCAATAAGGCTTTCCCAAAGGATATCTTTCCTCTCCCCCGCATCGACCAAATTATCGATGCTACCGCAGGGCACGATTCATTGTGCTTCCTCGACGCATACTCCAGCTACCATAAAATCAAGATGGCGGAAGCAGATCAAGCCGCAACGGCATTCATCACTCCATATGGACCATTCTACTTCAACACGATGCCCTTCGGACTTAAAAACGCCGGCGCAACATATCAGCGCATGATTCAAACATGTCTGGCCACCCAGATCGGCAAAACAGTAGAGGCATACGTGAGCGACGTAGTCGTCAAAACCAAACACGCCGAAACTCTAGTAGACGACTTGAGGCTCACATTCGACAACCTCGAGCATATGACATCAAGCTGAATCCGAAAATGCATTTTCGGCGTACCGCCGGAAAGCTACTTGGGCTTCATTGTATCCGTAGAGGAATTGAAGCAAACCCAGCCAAGATCCGAGCTCACACAGCTAGATATCCCAAAAGACCTCAAGCAAATACAAAATTGATCGGATGCGTGGCGGCTCTAAGCCGCTTTATCTCCGCTTAGGAGAAAAAGCATTGCCCTCTATCGCCTCCTCGGCGCACGAACACTTCGAGTGGACGGATGCTGCCACCGCCGGACTCAAGAAATAAAGGCCATATTGGCAACAACCGTTCTGGCGCGCCCAATCTGGGCGAACCAATGTTGTTATACATCGCAGCAACGCATCAAGTTGTAAGCGCGGTACTCGTCGTCGAACGAGAAACAAAAGGGCATAAATTCCCTCTTCAAAAACCAGTGTATTATGTATCCACTGTGTTAACCCCCTGCAAGTCCCGTTACCCACACTATCAGAAGATAGCGTATGCGGTGTTCATGGCATCCCGGAAGCTCCGACACTACTTTCAAGAGTGTTCGATAACAGTGGCCTCTGAAGTACCACTCAATGACATTATAAATAACCGCGACGCAACGGGCAGGATTGCAAAATGGGCCATTGAGCTCTTACCATTCGATATAACTTACAAACCTCGGCGAGCTATAAAGTCACAAGTTTTGGCTGACTTTGTTGCTGAATGGACCAAAGCCGAACTCCCTAAAGAGTACGGCGCATACTCCAATTGGATTATGCACTTCGACGGCTCTAAAATGTTGGCCGGACTGGGGGCTGGCGTCGTCTTGACGTCCCCAACCGGGGACACAGTCCAATACGTACTTCAAATAATGTACACGGACTCCAACAATGCAGCCAAATATGAGGCCCTTTTACACGGTCTCCGGATGGCAATCTCCATGGGCATTCAACGCCTAGAGGTGCGCGGGGACTCAAACCTTGCAATATCCCAAATAAATGGAGATTTTGATGCCAAGGATCCGAAAATGGCAGCATATCGCAATGCTGTCTTAAAAATGTCAGCTCGGTTTGAAGGACTCGAATTCCATCACGTAGCCCGAGATAATAACCAAGCGGCCGACGTACTGGCATGCATCGGTGCAAAACGTGACGCTGTCCCTCCAAATATCTTCCTGGAGCGGCTCTTTAAGCCATCCGTACTATGGGAAGAGGAGTCCGGAAATGACAAACCGGAAATAACTGCGCCGACCGGCGATCTAGCCGATGACATAACACCTTCAGCCCACGACATAATGGCAGTAATCGCCCCGTGGACAGAACCATTCCTTGCCTACTTGCTTAGGCAGGAACTCCCCGAAGACCAAAATGAGGCCCGCTGCATAGTCCGGCGATCGAAAGCCTACAAGGTCCATGAGGGAGAACTTTATAAGAAAAGTACAACCGGAGTCCTGCAACGGTGTATCTCCGAAGAGGAAGGGCGAAACCTCCTGGCTGAAATTCATGCCGGACTAGGCGGACACCACGCAGCAGCCCGGGCCCTTGTAGGAAAGGCATTCCATACAGGATTTTATTGGCCGACGGCCCGGGCAGATGCCCAGGACTTAGTCCAGAGATGCGTCGGTTGTCAGCTCTTCGCTAATCAGAGCCATATGCCACCCACCGCCCTCAAAACTATACCCATTACCGGCCGTCATGATGCAGGGGCTTGATATGGTTGGACCCTTAAAGGGGGAACCCATAAGCAAAGGTACCTATTGGTCATGGTGGATAAATTCACCAAATGGATAGAGGCCAAACCGGTCAAAACGGCAGAGTCCGGACCAATGATAGACTTTATATCCGGGGTAGTACACCGTTACGGTGTCCCCACAGATCATCACCGAAAACGCACGAACTTCACGGCCGACGAGGTTAAGTCATGGTGCAAAAATATGGGCATCAAGCTCGACTACGCTTCAGTCTATCACCCTCAAACCAACGGTCAAGTGGAACGAGCAAATGGTCTAATAATGAGCGGCATTAAGCCCAGACTAGTGCGGTCACTTACAAAATCCAACACGCACTGGGTAGAGGAGCTTGACTCCGTACTCTGGGGGCTGCGGACAACGCCCAACCGTACTACCGGATTCACACCATTTTTTATGGTATACGGCGCAGAGGCAGTTCTGCCCTGTGACATTATTCATGACTCACCTCGAGTGCGCATGTACGAAGAAAGAGAGGCCGAGCTGGATCGGCAGGACATCTTGGACACATTGGAGGAAGAACGCGACGTCGCCAAGGCTCGTTCCGCATTCTATCAGTAGCAGGCTCGAAGATATCAAAGCAGAGAAGTACGGGCCAAGACTTACAACGTTGGCGAACAAGTTCTACGCCTGCCGGACAAGAAAAAGGACAAGCTCAAGCCCAAATGGGAGGGGACCTTCATCATCGATCAAGTCCTGACCGGCGGAGCATACCGTCTACGAAATGCGTCAGATAACTGACTCGAGCCGAACCCATGGAACGCAGCCTGCCTCCGAAGATTCTATGCCTAGCGCCAGACTAAGAGTTCGTCCCCTTCCCCCGTTCAAATTTTTACACTTCAGCTATCTTTTGTTTCTCTTTCTTCTCTTACCCCTTCTACTAAAAATCCCTTAAGGGCCTACTCGCGCATTGTTCGCATACACTTGATGTGCCACCCGCACTCATTATACCTGGGGGCTTCTTTTCCAGAAGCTCAAATTATAAAGGCTTCATGCCCAACACATGTGTCAAGCTTCCACATGTACCTTTTACTCACCATTATATGCATCGATATGACTTAAGTTTTGGCCAAGCTGGGTTGCCTAGCTCCTGTGCTTACCCCTACGTTCCCGATTGTTTGGCTAGGAGGTAAAGGGAGCACCTCTATGATTGTTACTGCCGGGTCAGCCGGATGTGTACCTTAGACTGGGTGAAGCCGAAAGCTAGCGTTCTTAAGGGAATATTCGGTCGGTGACTTGAAAGATGATTTTTTACCTACTTATTTATTTGCCCCCAGATGTTTTTCTGCTTTTTTCGCAGTCCGGGCATGCACTTTAGGGTATGCCTCCCAGGGAAAGGAACCCTTAACGGAACTATTCTCCCTGGAAGATGTTTCTTACTAACCATGTAATATAACATAACTAGTGGGGCACTTGTCTGATAAAGCACTAATGACCCCTACGCCTGGTCTCCATGCATACCTCGGTTGTTTCTTAACCAAGAAGGTATTCGGACACACTCCGGACTTTAGGGTCCCGAGGTTGAAGCGAAAAGGTCGGCAAAGACAAACGATCTACAATCCGGCTAGAAGGCATTTCACATGTCATTTTAGAATACATTGTCAAATTTACTGATTGTATTCCTCCTCAATCCCGTCTAATAGGCTGTCTAACTTACAGTCCCGTTGGGAAAATTTCGCAGCCAACTCTACTTGGCTGTATACTAAACTCACAGGGATCTCCTTCCCATCGGGCCCCACCGGTCCAACTTCGGCCATGTGGTTGGGATCCGCCTTCTTGTAACGCATCTTCACCATGGCCCAAGCCTCCCTGGCACCTTGACGGCAAGCCGAAATCTTCCATAAGCGGAAGCACTGCCGCACTCCCTGAAGCTTCTCCGCAAGCTCCCCAAGGCCCTCGGGTAGGGAAAGGGCTGGCCACAAAGCCTGGACGATGCCGCTCATTGCCTGCCGAACTCGTTCGAGTAGTTGCAACAGCTCGGGAAGTTGATCACCCGCTGATATGGGCATCTCCTCCGCAGGGCGACCTGTGAGTATACCTACAAGACATATTATGTCAATTTACTTCCTCGCCGAACTCTTCTTTTCAAAGGAGTCCGCTCAAGCAATTACTATAGATGCCGCGACGAAGCCGTTGATTCTCCTTAACAGAGCCGAACAGCCCGGCCTGAGCGCCTTTCAGCTCTTCTCCGAGCCTGGCGTTGGCATCCTGGAGCTGGTTCCTTTCTTGCTGCACCCTATTCAGCACCCTCTCGCCGGCCTTCAGCTGGCGCAGTAATTCCTGCCTGTCCGGATCCTGTCCGGCGGCACCTGCAATGTCATCATTAGACTTGCGCGCACGCCGCACAGCGCTTATATTTATTAATAAAAATGTGTTACCAGGAGGGGTCTCTGCGTTTCCTCCCGCGGCAGCGAGTGCGGCCTCAAGTTGGGCCTTGCATTCTTGCAGCTCCTAAGACAGCTGGGCATTCTTCTTAGTAAGAGTCTGCATTTCAAATGATCCTTAAATCAGTTAAGATAACTACTTTAAGTCTCGGGGGCTACTGGCATATATAACCATTAAATTCCCTTACCCGTATGTCTTTCACATACTGCTCCGTGGCTCTGGTAAAACCGTCTTGAGCAGCACGGAGATGCGCGTCCCCTGCGTTAAAGGCGTCCAATGCCTCAGGGGAGAAGCACGCTTCACGAAATACTGTCCGGCGGCGCCTGTGGTTCATGGCACTCTCCACCTCAGACTTGGTGGCGGACAGTCTGTCGGCATCCTCCATTGGAGGAATATCCGGCCCGCGCCTTGCGCTTGCCTCCCCCTCCAGGCCGGGCGCTGGAGCCTGGCTGGTATGGGTCGGATCGGCAACCTCTACGCCCGCAGTCCGGCGGGCGCTTTTTCTCCTACAGAGATCATGAGCACTCAGACGCTTCCTAGGAACGTTGCTCTGAAAATTTAAATACGAGCTATACCTTTGCGGCGACATCTCAGTCCATGCCGCGCTCCTTTTTCGCCTGCTGGTCCGGACTGACCTTCGTTGGTTAGCCACCGCGGGCTCGGCTTCCCGCCTTGAAGGTGCTTCCTGCAAAACACCATCGTTCGCGAAGGTCAGAAATGGGAAAGGAAGAGGTAATGGTGTCCGGACCTCGGTCACAGTCACCTGGGAAGCCGGACATAGTCCGGGGTAGTCCGCTGTAATGGCGACTAAAGCGTTATCCACGCTGAGTTGGTGGAACACCCCGTCAATCAGCTCCACCTGGATATCCGGGTCCTCTTCGGAGGCTGGATCCTGGGATCTTTCTGGATCCTCGGGTTGCGGAGCGGGACTTACCATGTCCTCCACAATCCGGCGTAGTTCCTGCGCCGAAGACATAATGTAAGAAGCCTAAACTTCGAAAGCATGGGTTGAGCCCTTAAAAGTGTTCGCTTACCCAGCCTCTAGGGTTGTTCATGGAAAACCCATTCAAGGGGTTTGTTCGAAGGAAGTCCTCCTTCTAACCCTTGTACAGACCGGACAGGATCTGCACCAGATCCTCGGTCGAATCCGGCCCTACGCGGCCATGACGGGTGGCATCGTCTTCCCCGTTGAAATCCCACATGGGGTGGCCTCTGTATTGCAATGGTTGTACCCCCCGCATGATGCATGTGGCCATGACTCCAATCATGGTCAACCCAGAATGGGCCAGTAATCTTATTCGGCCCATCAGGTAATGGACGCTCTTGTCTTCCTCCAAACGGGGGCTCCGCGGGCGCCAGCTGAGGCGTTTCTTCAAAGGAGCAGCACTGAATTCCGGGAGGCCAATCCGAACTGGGTCTGGCAGCGGAGCGTCTTCTATGTAAAACCACTCCGAAGGCTAGTCTTCGGACGGCTTCTTAGGGGTACCGGATGGGTATCCGGTCCCGGCAATGTGCCATATTTCGGCGCCGCCCACTTAATATATGGATCCCTCGTGAGAACGGGGTACGAGGCAGAACAGCCTCCTCCACAGTGCAAAATGGGGCTCGATGCCAAGGAATAGGTCGCAAAGAGCTACGTAGCCCGCGATATGCAGGACAGAGGCGGGCGTAAGGTGATGGAGCTGGAGTCCGTAGAACTCCAGGAGCCCGCGGAGAAACGGATGTATTGGAAATCCGAGTCCCCTTATCAGATAGGGGACGAAGCATACCCGCTCCCTTTGTTGGGACTTGGGGTAGCCTCCGCTTGCTTCCCACCTTGGTAGGTGGCCAGCCCGGCTCGAACCGGAACCATGAAGGCCGGAGGGAGATATCCCCCCGCTTGGAGCTTCACTAGCTCATTGTGCGGAACAGAGCACCTCCTCCAAACTCCTGGCGGTGGGCTGGGAGCGCGAGAAGAGGAGCCGCGTCGACGGTCCATGATGGAATGGATTTTTAGGTCAAAGGCGCTCCGTTGAGTATTCGCGGAAGGAAGATGGTGTGGTTTGGATCTGGATTTTTGCCTCTTTTGTAGGCGGATGACTCGCACGACTAGGGGTGAAACATAAAAAACATCCTGGCTTTTCGCATTCATGCGACGCGTGGAAGAAGGCCATTATTGGGCGTAGAAGCCAAGAAGCACAGTATTTATGATGAAGCCGAACACTGTTCGGCAGGTACATGGAACTTGAAGGGAGAACCCGCCTTGCGACGCCGAAGACTATATACGCGCTGGACTTATCGCCACCGAAGCCTGGTTCGTGGGCTACCGAGGAGTCTGGACTAGGGGTGTCCGGACAGCGGACTATCATCGTCCGCGGACTCCAAGACTACGAAGATACAAGATTGAAGACTCCGTCCCGTGTCCGGATGGGACTTTCCTTGGCGTGGAAGGCAAGCTTGGCGATACGGATATGTAGATCTCCTACCATTGTAACCGACTCTGTGTAACCCTAGCCTTCTCCGGTGTCTATATAAACCGGAGGGCTTTAGTCCGTAGGACACAACATACATTACAACAATCATACCATAGGCTAGCTTTAGGGTTTAGCCTCCTTGATCTCGTGGTAGATCCACTCTTGTACTACCCATATCATCAATATTAATCTAGCAGGACGTAGGGTTTTACCTCCATCAAGAGGGCCCGAACCTGGATAAAACATCGAGTCCCTTGTCTCCTGTTACCATCCGCCTAGACGCACAGTTCGGGACCCCCTACCCGAGATCCGCCGGTTTTGACACCGACAGTGATCAATCCAGAAATCATACCAAGGCTAAGGAGTGATGTGGCACAATGTCTTGTCAGTTTCGAGCTGGTGTTCCCACCATCCTTCTTCAATATCATGACGCATGTCCTAGTTCATCTAGTCGACGAGATTGTCATTCTGGGCCCTGTATTTCTACACAATATGTTCCCCATTGAGAGGTTCATGGGAGTCCTAAAGAAATATGTCCGTTACCGCGCTAGGCCAGAAGGAAGCATCTCCATGGGACATCAAACAGAGGATGTAATTGGATTTTGTGTTGACTTTATTCCTGGCCTTAATAAGATTCGTCTCCCTAAATCGTGGTATGAGGGGAGACTGACTGGAAAAGGCACGCTTGGAGGGCACTCAATAATATATAGGGACGGGCATTCTTGGTCTGAAGCACACTACACAGTTCTACAGAACTCTACCTTGGTGACCCGATATATGTCGATGAACACAAGAACAGTCTGCGCTCCAAACACCCGGAGCAGTGTGATGACTGGATTACATGTGAGCACATCAGGACTTTTGGCAGTTGGATGGAAACACGTCTCAGAGGTGACAACACTGTTTGTGATGATCTATACTCGTTGTCCAAGGGACCATCTTCGACTGTATTGACTTACAAAGGATACGAGATAAATGGGAATACATTTTACACGATCGCCCAAGATGAGAAGAGCACCAACCAAAACAGCAGTGTCCGCTTTGATGCAGTAACCAAGAGGGGAAATGACACATATTATGGTTACATAGTGGACATATGGGAACTTGACTACGGACATGATTTTAAGGTCCCTTTGTTTAAGTGCAAATGGGTCAATCTGTCAGAGGCGGGCAGTAGACCCACAAAGATGTAATGACAATAGTGGATCTGAACAATCTTGGGTACACAGACGAACCGTTCGTCCTCGACAATGATGTGGCGCAGGTTTTTTATGTGAAGGACATGTCTACCAAACCGAAAAAAGAGAAGATAAGGAAGTGAACACATCATACGATGAGCCAAAGTGCCACATAGTTCTTTCAGGAAAAAGAGACATCGCAGGAGTGGAGGGCAAGACAGACATGTCCGAAGATTATGAAAAGTTTCATGAAATTCCTCCCTTCAAAGTCAAGGCTGACCCAAGCACCCTATTAAACGATGAAGATTATCCATGGTTACGGCGCAATAAGCAAAGCACAGAAGCGAAGAAAAAGTGAAGACTTTCTCTCCACAACTATTATGATGATGCCTTTGATCTAGAATATCCATGTAACAAACGAGTTTCCGTATGAAACTCTGATACTTCGAAAGAGATTGTCCTTTTTGTACACGAAGTGCATCCAATTTTTGCCGTAACCCTCTCAACTTTTTAGCACATGCTACTTGGGTGAAATGATGATACCATGCCAACTTTCAACCTTTTAAGAGTTCATCTGTAGTGCTTTTCAATTTTAGGGTCATTTAGCTAAAAGAATCAGTAAATTTATGAAAAATAACAAATGAAGTCAGAAAGGGTTGAAAACTGATGATGTGGCTTTGAATGGTGCATTTTGAACACACAGAGAGCCTGGAGTTCAAATAAGTTCAAAAAAATGAAATCCCTTTCTAACAGATGAGTTTTCGTCCGAAACCCTGATGCTTCGAAAGAGATTGTCCGTTTTGTACACAAAGTGCATCCAGTTTTTGCCGTGACCCTCTCAACTTTTTAGCACATGCTAGGTGCGTGAAATGATGATAGCATGCCAACTTTCAACCTTTTCAAAGATCATTTGTAGTGCTTTTCAATTTCATGGTCATTTAGCTCAAAAAATGAACTAATATAAAAAAGAATGAACCAGAAATTTTTTATGAAACTCTAATAGCAAAAATAATAAACTAAAATTTATGCAACTAAAGTTATCAAAGTATTTTCTGTTCAAAACATTAAAAGCAAAAAGAATTTTCATAAAGAACTTTTTTTGTTAGAAACTTTAATAGAAAAAAGAATTTTCATAAGGATTTCTTTTGTTAGAAACTAA
>CM038141.1:29632433-29869618 GCA_021437245.1 Aegilops speltoides | reverse complement strand
ATGAATAACAAAAACTATTTTTCAATATAATGATAAAACACAGCAATATTAAATAGAAGGAAAAGGAATCACTCCAAAATCTTTTTTTATAGTAAAGTTAATCACAAACTAGTGATTCACACAAATTTCAGATAATTCAAATTGGAAAATTAATGGCACTAACAGAAAGTTTATAATTTTTATTACCTAAAACCAAAAAGAATAAATGAAAAACTAGTAAGTATTTTGCTGTAAGTAGATACAAAATAAAAAAATAAAACAAATAAGAAAGCAAAAAAAACTGGATTTTTTTAAAAAAGTGCCACCTACTGGGCCACCACGGCATGCATACTACTAGAAACCCGCTAGTGGGGCCAGGATGCAGGCCCACAGTAGGCCCAGTAGGCCCACAGGCACTGAGAGTGGATTTAGGCATGTAAGCCTGCAGTAGAGAGGAGATCGAAGTGGTCGGCTCGGCAGGGCTTATAAACCACTCCGAGCCCCTCTCCGCTAGCGAGGTGGGACTAAACATCGCACCGCACCGCGCCAGTTCTAGCACACGACCTTTGGTCCCGGTTGGTGGCACCAACCGGGACCAATGCCCCCTTTGGTCCCGGTTGGTGCCACCAACCGGGACCAAAGGTATCTCTTTACCGCCCTTTGGGCTGCTGAAAACAGACCTTTGGTCGCGGTTGGTGGCACCAACCGGGACTAAAGGGGGCAATGGTCCCAGTTGGTGCCACGAACCGGGACCAATGCTTCATGTATATATAGAAAACACTTAGAAAATTTCACTTTTCATCTAGCAGTTGCCCCGAACGACGCGCGTGCGCGGACCTCCTCGACGCCGCCAGGCTGCCGGACGCCGTCGGGTCGCCTGCCCGAGCCCACGCCGATGTTGTCCGCCGCCAGCGCCGTTGCCATCCGCCGCCCATGCCGCCGCCGTCACCGTGCCCCTGCCCCCAAGACGCCAGACGTCATTGTCACCGTGCCCTGCCCGCCCCACGCCCCAAGACTGCGCCGCCGCCCGCCTCACCGACGCCTCACTCACCCCCACCGACGCCCTAGCCGCCCCGCCGTCGCCCTCGTCGGCTGGCCCCGCTGTGAGCCGCCGCCGCCCCAGCTCTCTTTTTTTTCATTTTTCTCATATATGTATTTTTTTCATGTATATATACTAGTAATTATGTATAGTCACGCAGATTATTATGTATAGTCACGCAGTACTAAATTATTAAATTACAGAGTAACAATTTTCTATATGAAGAATGCATTAGGCAAAACCTTTACTTTTTGACTAAATTTTCTATTTGAACATTTCTTTAAAAAAACAAGCAATACTACTTTATTTGAACATTCTCTGATTTAGGTTAGTGCATTAGATGTGAGGTTAGTGTGCATTTTAGGTTAGTTGAATTAGATTTTTTTAGTAAGTGTTTAATAGAATTAGTTAGAAAAATAGTAGAACTAGCTGGTTAAACTAGTTTATTTTTAGTAAGTACTACTTTATTTTATTTATAGTAAGTGCTTAGTAGCTGAACTAGTTGATTTAATAAAACTACTTTATTTTACTATAGAAGTAGTTTATTTTTAGTAAGTACTACTTTATTTTATTTATAGTAAGTGCTTAGTAGTTGAACTAGTTGATTTAATAAAACTACTTTATTTTACTATAGAAGTAGTTTATTTTTAGTAGAAAAATTAATAGAGCTAGTTTATTTTTTAGTTAAAGCAATTATTCCCGCATCGACGTAGACGATGCCTGTGCCACATCCTCGTTGTCGACTCGGCGGAGGAGGCCTGCTTGATCAGAGGGGCCATGTCCGGGATTGGGCTCCGTCGGGCTGATATTGGGAGGTGCTACCTTCCGGGGGGCGTAGCTTGGTAAGGAGCCAGCCCTTCGTTGACCCGAACCTTGTTTGATGGCGGTCGCGTGGGCTAGTGACGGTGCCGAGGCTTCCGGACACCGCGGAGGTGGTACGTCACCGTGTCAGCGAGGAGGACGAGCACGTCTGTCGCTACATGGTTAAGTTGGAGGGCAGGTTCTCCAATACCTGGGAGATTCTTCAGGGATCTCACTGGAGCTATGATCCTGTGATGGTTCCTTCTCTTTGGGTGTCCACCGCCCGCGCCGATACCCGTCGGGCACTACGGTTCTAGCTGTATTAGCGATGCTATATGTATGATACTATTTGAGGTGTATTAGTGATAATATTCGACGATGTATGGACGCAAGATATGATGTAGTTTTGCTTATTGAATGCATGCTAATTTGAATACTAATTTATTTTACGATTTGGTTTTGCTTATTGAATGCTCAAATTGGAAAACTACTCCTACTTTGAATGCTAAAATTGGAGAGCGCAATGCAAGGCGTATGCATTTGAGTAGTTGATAGCTTATAGGGTTTTTGTTTTTGCAGAAATCTAGGAGCCCCCTCCATCATCCCTGCCGTCGTCCCCGTCACCGACTCCCCTCCGACCTCGAGGTGAGACCAGCCAAATCTCCATGTCAATATGAGTCCTATAAGATATTTTGAAATGTTTTTGCTCATATTTTCAACCATTGAAATGTACTGGCCATCAAGTTTGAATGCTCATATGATGTAGATAAAAACATGTAGATTTCCGCTCCGACAATTTTCATGCGCTCGATATGTCATTTTTTAGAAAGATAATTAAATGATATTTCAGGTTGACTTTAAGTTTGTCGAGTCTCCATCATATATGAGAGGACGAAGAATCCCGACTGTTGTGTGGGGGTAGTTTCTCCTTCGTTCCAGTGTGCTAGCTAGCCAATTTGGTGTAATGCACACGGGAACGAAAGGAGGAGCTACCGTCACCGACGGTCGAATATATACACCACGTGAGCTGAGAGTTTTCAAGAAAAGACTCGACAGACCGATAGTCAACCTGTGATGAATAATAGTGTTCTAATTTAGATTTTGTAGTACATATATTTAATTGTACAAGTTTAATCTTTGAATTATGAACATAGGAAATTTCGTACTCAGACAATGAAAGTCTCCCGGGGTAGTGCTCCTGGTGCAACGACGACTGAAGTCTGTGCGACAGGTGCCCTCACCTGGACGAAGATTAGCGCTTCAGCATTAAGCTCCAGGAGACCTTCGATGATGAAACGGTACGCAACGACGACAAGTGTTTTTTCGTAATTAAGAATGACTTCAACTATTTCAACGTGTAATTTTCATTTTTTACACATTCGACTAGCTTATCACATGCCATGCAAGACGCTATGTCTTGGAGAGGATAGGTTTTGAAGACCATGAAAGTTTCGAAACATAGAAAATTCACCTAAGGACCCATCATGGTATGGATTTTGAAGTAACTCTGTACAATTCTCAGAGCGTAACCCATTTTGATTGCCCAAATTGGGAAGCACTTTGCAAGATGTATGATTTTTATGAGGATATGCTTGTCACCATGGATTTTGGTGATCCTGACATCAAGCAAGACAATATGGACATTTGGGTCCTTATTGATACGCTTCTAATTCTACCGCTATGTGAGTTTCTTAAACATAGTAATTAGCCAATTTATATTGTTTATTTCAAAATAGTTGACAGCTTATTTCTATTTACAGCTTATTTTCATTCTTCAAACAATGTGCGGAAGATGGTAGACAAAACCCACTTCACCGATGGCTCTGAATTAACTTATCAGGAGAAAAATCATCTAATCACATTTTGTACTGACCTAGAGAATTACAATACCTATTATGATACTCCTCCAAATTATGGTCAATACGTACCACTAGTGCACGTGTTGAACCACGGTAACGTCTATGGAGATACTCTGGTAAGATTTTTTACTATTACGACATCCGTGCATCTTTAGCATACTTCTAAAACTAGTACATCATTGCTAACTACGAAGTTATTACTATGTTTTTCAACAGAGAAACCCGATAGATTGTGTGCCTCATTTGATGTATCAGAATGGCCGTCTTGATGTTTTGAACATACAACCACGTCATCCTACGAATCTCACCCTGTCCATACCGGATTTCTAAAACTGATGAACACATGCTAATCAAAGAATGAAAAAAATGTATGGACAACCGTAAGGATTTTCTTGGAAGCAAAAGGAAGCGAAGCACAAGAATTGTAGACATGATGCTCTCCATTCTCCATAATGGAGAGTCGGGGCCTATATTGTTTTATGCTATTTTACCTTAAAGAGGGTATTTAGGTCCTACCTAATATTGATGAGCACGTGCTAAGAACAATTAAGTTGGGTTGGTTAGATGACTATGAGGATGATGATCGTATGACTTGTTATTAATAATGAGTAGAAGTTGTATGATGATGATTAGGAGTTGTTATTATGATGATGCATGATGCGAGCATGAAGAGTTATTATATATCAGTGGGTGAAATGAACATGGATTGGATTAAAGTGAAGGCAACATGTGGTGCATGTTGAAAGTAGTACTAATCCAAACTTGATCAAGTTAGGATTAGTATTACTTTCGACATGCACCACATGTTGCCTTCACTTCAATCTAAGCCATATTTAGGCATAACAGTAGCATTGGTAAACCAAGCACAGAGATAAGAGAGGACACTTCTCTCTATTAGCTAGCTAACACCCTAAATTAACCCCCCAAAACCCCCTAAACCACACCCTTTCAGAAAACAAAAACCCTCAGCTCCTGCCAGCTGCTGACGCATGGATGCCTTTTGGTCCCGGTTAGTGCTATCAACCGGGACCAAAGGCCCTCCTGCCTGGGCTCGCCGCAGCGGCCACGTGGAGGCCCATCTGTCTCGGTTGGTGTAAGAACCGGGACTAAAGGTTTAGGGCTTTAGTACCGACCCTTTAGACCCGGTTCCCCAACCGGGACAAATGGGCCTTACGAACCAGGACAAATGGCCCTTTTTCTACTAGTGTATAAAGAAAAGAATATGATATGACATGATAGACAACACTTCACATCAAAAGTTCTGTTTTCATCACTTACCTACTCAAGGACGAGCAGGAGTTAAGCTTGGGGATGCTAATACGTCTCCAACGTATCTATAGTTTTTGATTGTCCCATGCTGTTTTATTATCAATCTTGGATGTGTTATAATCATTTTATAGTCATTTTTTATCATTTTTTGGTACTAACCAATTGACATAGTGGCAAGTGCCAGTTGTTGTTTTTCCATGTTTTTTACATTGCAGGAAATCAATATCAGACGGAGTCCAAATGCCACGAAACTCCATGATGATTTTTTATGGGCCAGATGGAAGAAGTTGGGCTCTGGTTGCACCTGGGGGGAGTCCCGAGGAGGGGACAACCCACCAGGGCACGCCAGGAGGCCCAGGCCCAGGCGCGCCCTGGTGGGTTATACCCCGCAAGTACCCGAACCCTAAAGGCGTCGACGAAATATTCATCCAGCCGCCGCAGAGTCCAGAACCACAGATCCAATCTAGACACCATCTCGGATGGGGTTCACCACCTCCATTGGTGCCTCTCCGATGATGCATGAGTAGTGCTTTGTAGACCTTCAGGTCTATAGTTAGTTGCTAGATGGCTTTCTCTCTCTCACTGAATTCTTAATATAATGGTCTCTTGGAGATCCATATGATGTAGCTCTTTTTGCGGTGTGTTTCTTGGGATCTGATGAACTTTGAGTTTATGATCAGTCATATCTTTTTATATCCAGGAAAGTTATTTGAGTTTCTTTGATCTCTTATATGCATGATCTCTTATAGCCTCGTATTTCTTCTTTGATATTTTGGTTTTGTTTGGCCAACTTGATCTATTTATCTTGCAATGGGAAGAGGTGACCGGTAGTGGGTTTGATCTTACGGTGCTTGATCCCAGTGACAGAAAGGGAACCGACACATATGTATTGTTGCTACTAAGGATAAAAAGACGAGATCTATATCTAACACAATGGATAAACAGATCTTATCTACATCATGTCATCGTTGTTATTGCATTACTCCGTTTTTCCATGAACTTAGTACACTAGATGCATGCTGGATAGCGGTCGATGTGTGGAGTAATAGTAGTAGATGCAGGCAGGAGTCGGTCTACTAATCTTGGACGTGATGCCTATGTAATGATCATTGCCTGGATATCTTCATAATTATTTGAGGTTCTATCAATTGCCCAACAGTAATTTGTTTACCCACCATTTGCTATTTTTCTTGAGAGAAGCCACTAGGTAAACCTACGGCCCCTGGGTCTTCTTCCTCATATATTTGCCTTTGGGATCTATGTTTCAATCTACTACAATTTTCTGGCATCGTTACCCAAAAGGGATTGACAACCCCTTTAACACATCGGGTTGCGAGGTGTTGTTATTTGTGTGCAGGTGCTAATTACGTTGTTTTGCTTGGTTCTCCTACTGGTTCGATAACCATAGTTTCTTCACTGAGGGAAATACCTACCGTCGTTGTGTTGCATCATCCCTTCCTATTTGGGGAAATATCGACGTAGTCCTAGCAGACAGGAGCTTTTCTGGTGCTATAGTCAGAGAGCCATCATAATAGCAGCCGCATCGTCCTCCGTTGGTAGTGTACGTGTTGCTATGATCAATGCAGAAGTTGCTACGCTTTCCTTTTGCTTAGGCTTCCACACTTGTTTTGGGGGTACCATGGGACGACTTTCATTGAACAATTTATCCCTTTGCCTCTCTACTTCTTGTTCCTCCTTCTCATGGCTCCTCATGCGCTGCAATCTCCTTTTTTGTGCCTTGGTCAGACCGGAAGGGCACCACTTAGGCTGAGTATATTTTGGATCCCTCGACTTGGCCTTGCTTGTTCTAGCTTCATGATCATTAGCCATGGGACCCTGCTGGAGAGCAGCCACATCTTTATTAGAATCAGCCAGATTATCATCAATAATCAGCTCTTTGATTGTTAATTCTTTAGTGCCTATCATAATAGTTTCAGCACTAGTATTATTCTCCTTTTGCTTGCAAGGCTCTGAAATTTCAGCACTTGGTGATTTAACATGCCACACTTGCTTGCCAACCCTTCCATGATTATCTTGCATTGGACGATTGACACCGTTGTTCAAACGGCCTCTTGTGGGATAACAGAGCCTCTCACGAATGGGCCTCCTCGGTTCTGCCCACCCAGGATGAAAAGCATAAGGGGACATTGGGGGCTGCCCCCATCCTTCATTGAAACCTCCCATGTAGTATGGCGCATAGGGGGGTGGTGCCATCCATGGTCCCGGTTCCCACAACCCATATGGCCTTGCATGATGCTGAAAGTCTTCCCAAGGAGGTGACCTTGAGCTCTTCAAATTTGATGACCAGTTAGAGCTAGAACCGGCCGCTTGATTGACATACTTGGACAAAAACATATCAAAAGTTGGCTTGATTTTCTTTCACTACACTTTAGCTTCATTCGCCTTCCACTTGCCAACCTCTGGACTCTTGGGCTTAACAAATTTGACATGAGTTTTCTCTTGCACTTTTGGTTGCCCCCCGAGTGTAGGATTCTTGATGGTGATATTGATTATCTCCTTGCCATCGGTTGCTTATCAAGCACAACTTGTTGCTCTCCTTATTTTTCCTGGGCTCACCAATGACAATATTATTCTTATTAGCTGATTGGGCTATGCTGCGCCGAATTAACATCTTCTTCCCCTCCAAATCCATGGTGTTCATTGGGAAAGGCTGCTTATCAACTTGTATCTCAGAACAATCGTCCGTCATTAATGGCCAATTGTATCTGTCGTCTAAAATCATTACAATCATTAGTAGCATGAGAAAAAGAATTATGATAGTAGCAATAAGCACGCCATTTCAGCTCTTCGAACGGCGGTAAAGTATGAGATATTCTAATAATCTTCACTTGCAATAAAGCATCAAATATTCTATCACACTTAGCAATGTTGAAAGTAAATTTCATCTCCTCATCATGATTCTTAGGAATCGGCTTTAAATCATTGCAAATAAATTGTTTCGCCTTAGATGGCCAAACAAATTCAGCAGCATAAATATCACCCTCATTGTCCGAGTGGTCACTATACTCAACCATATTCATCTTAAGACGATCAGTTTTATATCTATGCACCTCTTTAAGGTCTTTCTTCGGCTTTCTTGAGCCAAAGCCCTTTGCAAGACTTGGTTGATATTTAAAAACTCATGTCCTTCTAGCCTTTCTCTAATGTGAGTTCTCAAACTACTAAGCACAAGATCAGCCAAATCTCTCTCGGTTATCACCAAACTATAGCACCGGTTTTTTGTATCTCTAAATCTCTTGACGTAATCGGAGACCAATTCATCATGCTTTTGTCTAACCGATGTAAGATGTGACAACTTAAGCTCATTATCGCCACTATAAAAATCATCATGAAATTTTTGTTCTAGTTGCGACCATAAACGAATAGAACCTTGTGGTAAAGCGGCAAACCATGAAAATGCAGTACCAGTTAAAGATAAAGGAAATAAACACACTTTCAATTCATTTAGTGAGCCTGCTTCACCCAATTGTGCCTAGTATTGACTAACATGCTCCCATGTGGTTTGTTTGCCCTCTCCATTAAACTTAACAAAATCTAGAACTTTATATCCCAGAGGGCATTGAATTGCATCAAAGCATTATGGATATGCCTTTTGGTAAATCCGGATCCTTGGTAACTCTACTCCGAAATTCTCTCGGAGCATCTTAGCCATCTCCTCTCTAATATTAGCTAGACCATCATTCGTAGTGGACGATGAAGCTTGTGGCATTGGCATAGGAGGAGTATGGTTAGTAGCTACAGGTGTTAATTGTGGCAAGTATGCCAAATTGTAATTCAGCAATGATCTAACAGAGTTTGCACTTGTAGGTAGGGTTTGGTTTGGTGTCACCACCGAACTTGGCATACTCATGATAGGATTAATGGGTGCAGCAACAATTTGATTTGTGGGGCTAGGATCAAAATTCATCGGCACGTGAGGCGCCGATGAAATAGGTAAAGATGGACTAGGAATTTTTGCGGTAGCAGGCACACCAACATTACCACTAGATGATTGAGGCATACTACTTTTAGCATTACTATTTTCCAAGAAAATTTGGTATAAAAGACTATTGCTATCAGTAATGCGACTATCAATTGCAGCCCACACCTCAGGAGAGAAGGTATTAGTTACAGAGGGTTTAACCCGTTCATCATGAAGAGGAGGAAACTTGATTCTCCAACCGGAGTGATATTGCCTTGGTGATCCTTCTTGAACTTAGCAAGGAACTCATGCATCTCCTTCTATTCACGCGCCTTCTTGTACTCCTCATAAGCTTGGCGATGTTACTCCGATAACTCCTCAAAATTGGGCTTGATTATGTTATCGGCGTCGATTTCCGAAGGCTTGGGAATCTTGTCATTGCCAGACATGATGGATGATGATGATGATTGATCTTTGTCCCCAGCGGAGTCACCAAAAATGTGTTCGCATATGAACACGTCACCGTGTACCCTCGGCATCGAGCGTGATACGCAAGACACATCGCCGAAGGAGGCTCACCGGAAGCGCGATACGCAAGACAATGCAGCGAGCTCTTTTGAAGACCCGAAACCCCGCGCGGCCGGGAGAGACCCCGTCTGGACGAACGGTGGTGATGGGCTGCCCTAGGTCGGTTCACCTGCCCCTAGGACTTTTTAGACCGAAGCTCTCCGAAGCGAAGAATACCGATGAACAAGAAGCAGAAAACTAGGGTAAGAGATGAAAGTTTGTAGATGGGTTTTTGCGATTGTGTGTTGTTGTTTCAATCGGCTATCACCCCTCATGTATATAAGAGGCGGCTGGACTTTCCGTGCAAGGAAAAGTTATAATTCACGTCCAAAACCCTAGTTTAGGTCCAACTCGGAATCAGAACTTTCCAAAACTGTTCGGTTTACAACCTGGCTGCACATTGCTGATCAATTTTGTGGCAGTAAACAACCTCCGATGAAAATGCGCCCAAAAGCATATTCACTCGTTTCGACGAGACGAACAACTTTCATGTTGAACGCTTTTAATTTTGAGGCCATCTTCAGGGCAAAATCGCTGGCGCAAAACAGCTAAATAGTCACGCAGCTCATCAGACATACCCACACGTGTGTCTGGTTCCGGGCGTCATATTTTGCCCAGTGGAGGGTAGCGCTGTGCGGACTCTAACCTTTGCATACGACCTTGGATTGGGACGATATTTATATCAAAATCGTTCGTTTCGATGAGACGAAGACAATTCATGTAGATCAGTTTTCAATATGTGGTTGTCTTGGGGGGTGTAATCAGCCGAAAAGTGTTCTGGATAAAAAGTCTCAGTACTTCGAACACAACTTCAGCCTTAGAGATGAGATTGGATGGCTATGACCCAAATATCAAAGTTTCTCCTTTCGATGATATGAAACTTTCTCACTTTGAGAACTTTTTCATTTGAGGCCTTCTTAATTATGTTTTTGACAATGCCAAAATCCGGTGTCAACACACTGTGACTTTTTTTAAATCATATATTTTTTTGTCGATCATGTGTACGTCTCCATAATCTGTCTTCCTCTTGCTTCTTCCAGACGAATGGTTTTGCTGCAATTAATCAATCTTATGGTGCGTTGTGTGCCATATTAGTGTGATGTGATCCATATAAGTGTGGTGCATTGTGTGCCTCTATCGTCTCTCACAAATAAAATAAAATAAAAGCACACTGTGATTTTTTTAATCATATAATTTTTTGTCGATCATGTGTACGTCTCCATAATCTGTCTTTCTCTTGCTTCTTCCAGACGAAAGGTTTTGCTGCAATTAATCAATCTTATGGTGCGTTTTGTGCCATATCAGTGTGATGTGATCCATATAAGTGGGGTGCGTTCTGCGCCTCTATCGTCTCTAACAAATAAAATAAAATAAAAGCACACTGTGATTTTTTTTGAATCATATATGCACATCCTTTGTCCCTCCGGGTATACGTACGCACTCGCCGCATACTTCACGACCTCAGGGATGCTCTGTTCCTTGTTTTATACTGAAGAAATTCGTCGCCTGTTATTTTACAGAAAGCAAATCCGGAGTTTCGCTGGGGAGACCAGCTTATCAAGAAGAAACCTCCAAATGAACAACATGATTACAACACTAGAACCGCATTACACCCTAGGTGGCACCCTAGGGAATCATATATGAGCAGAATGTGATGTTCATAAGGGATGATCAACGAAAGGATCGTCAACATCAAAAACTCCTGTCATAAAACAATCCCCACATTGGACACCCTAGGGGAACCCAAAAATATACTTCTCTCTTTATGGAAGCTAAGACTAGCCAGGCCACTTCAGCACCTTCTTGCATCGCTTCACCGGGTCTTAAAAAAAAGCAACTGGGTTTGTGACCCAAGAGAACAGCCCTTTGCTACATCAGTGAAACAACTTAGTGCACAGCATGATTCTATTTTCTATATTCACGCTCATCTGACATATTATTGGACATTTCTTTTCTCGATTTGAAGTTGTCTTGTACGTTTCTGCAAAAAAATTAGAACATAGAGAAATAGAACTAATTTATCATTGAAGACTATTTGTAGTACTACATAATAGATGAGATGAAATATGAGAAACTGCTACACTATTCAACCACGAACAAACAAAAAATTCTCTGAATCAGATGATAGAGCAAATTGCATAGCAACGGGGAAACAAAGACCCAACTAAACAAGGGCGTAAAGTTATTTCAGGAAATCCTAGCAATCATGTTGCACCGGCAAATTTGTTCAAATCCGAAATGCGCCAACTATATATCATGATATACATTATGCACCGTAAAAACAATACCCAAGGCCTAACTAAAATATAGAGCTTGGATGAAACTGACAGGAAACAATTAAAATAGTTGAATCACAAATTATTTACGTATTTTATATTGAATAATAGCATTTATAGTTGGGGGAATATTAAATTACACTAGGAGTCCGTAAACCTGAGCCGTAAGTTCACTTTTGTCCATTAAGTTGAAAATTGAAGTGGAGAGGGTGAGGTTATTGTTTGCAGGGTTTGTTGGTGTGGCAATGGTGGTGGCTTTCCTTTGCAGTTTTTTGCTTCAGCATCCTCTCCATCACGTTGGTGCTTCCTCCTGTGCCAGCATGGCGCATGTAAGCGTTTTTGGAGTTTGGGATCTTGGATCTTCCGGCGGCGACAAATGTTTCTTGTGAATTTATCATGAAGAGAGGGGCATTTTAACTTAAGTATGTTCATAGCAGTTCTGACGGACTTCAGGAAAAAGACCGCATCGATGATATTTGGATATATATAGTTAAGATCACCAAAATAACCATAAAATGCTTTCATGAACCAATTATATAATATTTTTAGAGAGAGAATAGATCTCATTGAGGTTTATTCAAACTTGTACTTGTGTCTTGCATGTTTGTAATCCTCTCCCACTTGAAAATTTAGTGGATTATCTAACGAGCCTAGTCGCATCGATCTTTCCATCTGATAATAACTATATGGTTTATCTAGTGGTCATGGTTGGTACTTAGGTTGACGACTAGAGACTTATTGAGTGATGACTTTTGTCTTCATCGAGTTGGTTTGTGATGATTGGGACATGGATGCCAAATTTCATAGTATAATTTAATACTGTGTACATACACCAGTTAACCATTCTTATGTGTATCAACCTTTTTTGCGAAAATTACGTGTATTAACTTGATATTGTGTGTTGAGTAAATAAAAACTCATTCTATCGAAAAAGTATCAGCTAACTGGTTTGGGATGTGTGCACTTTGCGGTGCAAAGGTCGGGCATGAACTCATTGCAGTTGTATCATCTTTATGCAACGTTTGAGTCAATTGCTTTTATCAGAACAGCTAGGCCCTCTCTGCCTCAGTGCATCAATAGAGATACATGATCTGTGCCGCAGGTAGATAATTTATCATAACAGTTGAATTGTACTGAAAAAAAATCTGCGGTACTCTCGTAAGGAGCGCACATTTATACTGACGAGTGCCATGCCAATGCTATTTAAGCAACCATCTGGCACTTGCCTATGCTTCCATCGCTAGAAATTCTACTCGCAGCACTAGACTCATGGTGTGAATGTCTTTTGGTATAGGAGACAATGGATCTAGCTACTCGGGTTATAAAGAACAAACATATATTGGTAGGTATGGTAGGCATCGGGGAATTGCTGATATGCAGACACGGAAAGATTTGTTTATGGTTATGTTAGCGCCCCTGTGTATATTGCTACACTCGGTAGGGTATGGCGCTTGGCGCTCGCCCTACCTTCATTTCCGGCCAAAAATCCTACGTATATGGTCTACACATGCGTCTGCATCCGGCTCAGTTGCTGGTTGCTGGAAAAAAATCGCTTGAAGAGGAAAACGACAAAGGTCAATGTATGGAGCTCGCGCTACCTTGATTTCCAACTTGAACGCCTCTTATCTTGGCCTTGTAACTGAACTGAGCCATTGAACGTTGTGTGCAATGAATGACAAACAAGAATGAAATGAAATACAAGGATCAAAGAAAAACTGGATTACTTGTTGCACTACAAATAATGCACCAAACAAGGATAAAAAATCAGAATGTATGTGTTTTCCTCTTGGATAGTGCTCAACAAGATCATTACTGACAGGCTGTGAATGACGAAGAAGGGTTTTCCCTGCTTTATATATAAAGCAACCACCATCAACAGCAGTTCGATACAAATGCATACCACCACCACACACACACCCAAGGTTGGATACATAGAAGCTGAAACAGCAAGACCACCCCCAAACAGCTCTAATGAAACAACAGCTGGACCCTAAGCGTCACTTCAGAGCCGCCGGGGTTCTCATCCTGGACTCGCGACCGCAATGAGACGAAGCCGTGAATGATGAACCGTTGACTCCAAGACGACGCCTTCAGGAAGGGAATAACCTAGAGCGCCACCATCGCCCAATCCGAAGTTCAAGGTTTCCCCTGAACAACACGACGAAAAATGAGTACCGCGACAACACCTTCAAGAAGGGGACAACGCCAACACGCCGCCATCGCCGGCCTGACAAGTCAGAGCGGGTTTTCACCCCGGTCAACACTTACTGCCACCGAATTGTGGTACGGATTGCCGCACCACCACCACCACCACCAAAAGACAGAACCCAGTTGCCACGTCATCCACACGGCCATGGTCACCGGACAACGTCTGAGCCGCGTGCTCCACCCATGAGCACCCCGTCTCCCACCACCAGGGCCGCCGCCCGGCATCGGAGACGTCCATCCGCCGATGACAAACCATATGGATGCGACTTGATCTCGTTGCAAGATTATCTTGTATGTATCTATATTCTTCATGTTGATAAGTCTGCGCACTATCTACAGGGTTCAGCCATCTCAGCCTTTCAATATGCAAATTGATGGACGAAAAAGGGTTTCCCCCCGCTTTGTATTACCAAGCAACCAGCCGATACAACCAACAATAGGTGCTGGGGCGGAAGCAGCACAAACACGTCCAAAAGAAACAAAAGAGAAAACAAAAGGAACAAATCCGACAATGGCGGATCGACAAAAACGAAAAAGCCTCGCGACCACTGCGCCCACCGTAGATCTCCCACCAAGCTCCTAGACTCCGAAGCGCCGGTACCAATCAACACCTCCAAGAAGGGTCGCGACGATGACGACGCTGCTGCCAAGGGTTTCCCCCGGTACTCAACGAGGAGAGAAGAAGGGTAGCCCCCGACGCCCTCCAGGAAGGTCCAGCGGCATCCTCAAGCGCCACCGCGTCGGTGCCGACCATGCCGACAGGGATTTCTCCAATCCCAACCATCACTTCGGGTGCTCCGGAGCCCACCACCAAACCGAACACCACCCTGCGCCAACATGGTCTCGAAACTTCTCACGCCATCTCACCACGGCACCACGAAGTGAGGTCTGCACACCGAAGAAGAGAGGCCAGGACTAGAAGCAGCAGCACCGTTGTCACGCGGGAGGGCTCAATCTCCACTGTCAGCAACGGTAGCCGACCGGACACAATAGCAGGAGCATACCAGGCCCGTGGGCCACAGGCCCGGCTGGGCCCTCCTAGGCCCATAAAGCTTCCGCCTTCGCGCTGCAGCAGGCACGCCGTCGGCGCCACCGCCCCCGGTCCAAGCTGCTCCTCTACCTCACCACGCAGAAGACAACGAAGCCACGCCAGGAACCGACCCGCTAAAACCCAGATGGGGCCCGCAAGGCCCAGATCTGAGTCGGGGACGCGCCGCCGGCCATCCCGCGCCACCACGCCGCCCCGCCCGCCTCCCGGGGAGGCGACGCGAGGGCGGAGAGAGGGAAGGGGAAGGGAGGGCGGGGGAAGGGGGGCGGATCCGGTCCGCGCGCCGGCGAGGGCGGTCGGATCCTGCCGAAGACAGGCTGGGGAAGGTGGCGGCGGCGAGGGTTTCGAGGGGAGAGAGCGGTTCGCGGGAGCGGGCCTACAATCCTAATGCACAATATCATAATGTCTTGTGTAGGTATACGGTCCAAGGTTAATCCCTTGCAAGCAGAGCATAGCCCAAGCTCGTGCCAATACTATTTAACTGACTAGCTAGCGCCTGGCTCTACCTCAACGAATAGAAATTCTATTCAATAATATTGGCCTCCATTTAAAAAAAGTGAGGATTTAAACCCAGGTGTTGGGTTTATACATGTACTCCCCCAACCAATTGAGCTAGGCTCACTCCCCCACACTGGCCTCCATGACAAGTGTCTTTGTTTACGAGGGAGGTATATAGGTGGGAATAAACGGAGATGTTGATAGGCATGGAAGGCATTCAAGAATCCGAGATATCCTGAAAAATCAAATTTTGTATGGCCAAATTAGCATTGCATTGGTAGAAGATGCCTTCTCACAGGTATCACAAGGGATGCAGAGGGGTGCCCGATACGCCCCGCTTCCAAGTCAAAAAAAAATCAAGTTAGTTATAATTCTTCCGTCCAGATTTAGCATAGTTGAAATTAACCTCATGTTTTTGGGGGATTATGCAGGACGCCCGCTTGCATCCCTAGGTGTCACAGGTGTGTGTTGATCCATGTATTTGTGTTGCATTCACTGGTGGAAAAAAGGCCTTTGGTCGCGGTTCGCAACTGCCATTAGTCGCGGCTGCGCAACCGCGACCAAATAAGCGCGACTAAAGCCCCCCACCTTTAGTCGCGGCTGCTTAAGAACCGCGACTAACGGACCGTCCACGTGGGCGCCAGGCGGCCGTCAAGGCGGAGGACCTTTAGTCGCGGTTCTTCGCCAACCGCGACTAAAAGGCAGCCGCAGGTTTAGGGTTTTAGCCCCCCTAAACCTGTTTTCTGTTTAATTTGTATTGTTTTATTTCTTTTGTGCTTTATTTTAATTTTGAAGGAGTTTCATATATTCTACGGTACTACATACATGCATATGAATGTACAATTTCAAATAAATTTGAAATTAGAACCAAAAAGAATTCAAGAGGAATATACAATATATATTCAAAATCATCGGATAACCATATACAATTTTGAACAAGTTTCCATACATGATTTAATCCATATAAAGTTCTACGTCCTCGTAATAGTGTTCTCCTTTAGGATGGAGGACTTCCCTGCGGAACCATCCAGCTAGTTCCTCTTGAAGTGGTCGGAAGCGAGCTTCTGGACTAAGCATCCACCGGAGGTTATTCCTCTGAGCATTGGTATCACTCGGAACCCGCTCAGAGGTGTATCTCCGGATCATCTCACAGACATAGTATCCACATAGATTGGTCTCCGGTGGCTGAATATCCCCAGCATTCTTAGGCTTTAACCTTTTGAATTCTAGCTCTTTTTTGAATTCACCGACCTTTGTATCTACGAACCGTCTCCAAACCCTACGAGGCAAAGAAAATTAAATGAACAAGAGAGTTATTAGTTACTTGATATTAGGAAATGAACGAAATAGGCCGATCGATATAGAGCGCAAATGAATGAAAATAATTACTTCTGCAGCATTCTTCTCATGTCGCCCCAAAGCTTTGGATCCATATTCAGAGAGTCGTGGGCGAGACATTCGAGGTGTTAACTTTAATTACTAGCAGAATCCAAAGGAACTGCGGACACGATACATGCACAAGACGTCATGCATAACTCATCGATTAGCCGCCACATACCATGCATGGAGTAAACAAAAGAGAATGTGCTCAAGACGAAACACTCACCCAAAATGGTAAGGAAATAGAATATCACTTTTGAGTTCCTGCTTTGTAAGAAACTGCCACAGTGTCTGCCTCCACGTCGGCGGGGTGATGCTTCAACACATGTCCATTAACGATGTGTGGGTCAATGAACCCAACATCATGGATGTTCCTTACTCGCATTCCTTAATCTTCATTCTGCATGTATAATAGCGGACACAACAATATAGTTAGGACATATATATAGTGCAGGCAATATGAACGAGATGGGGTAGAAATTAATAAATCACTTACGTAACGTAGCAACCGATGATAGATTTGTCGAGCTCAAGCAGATTGAAAAGCTGGAACAATTCACTCATGCAATTTGTACATAGTAATGTTTGAAGTGATGCTCATGCCTAACTTCCGCATAAATATATTCTTTGGCGTTTTATTTTTATGTAACCCTTGTACCAATTCAGCAGACCTTTCATTTGGTCGTAGATCCTTTTCTCGCAGGCTCGACGAGAGGCCCATTCTTGACATATGTAATTACTACCTCCTTCACGGGCGCCTCATCAAGGCCTAATAGTTCACGAAGAGTAATACCTAAGTTGGCCGCTTGTTCTCGCACTTTCGTTCTGATCAATCCTGTGTTGCCGCAGCTTGTATGATCTCGGGGCATCCGGACGAAGGCTTCCACTATAAGCGGGCAATCGATTGTTTACTTTGTTCCCGAGCTGGGCAACTTGTTTCCGCTTTTTTACTTTCGCCTTCTCCGCTCTTTGTTCTCCTTGAACATGAGTGCCTGCCTGCAAGTTCACGTGCATAGTCGTTAGGCGATTCTTCGCGGCTTGGGACGGTGTGCTCAAAATGACTTAGCCCACTTCTTTTGCTCATCGAAAATACTGGCTTGGGCTCGGGCTCTCTTTTCTTCTTGCAGTCCGCCTTCCATTTCTCCAAATCAGCAGCAGCGCGCGTCGACTTCCTCGGCACTACGCTCCCAAGGCCTTGTGGGAGAGGCTTGATGATGGCTCCGGTACCTTTGTGGTCTTAGGTACATAAGGGTCCGGGTTAATAATCCAGACTGCTTCGCTTTTTTGCCGTAGGTGGATTGGGGCGGCGTCGATCACCCGCCGGACGAGGACTGGGCGGCGGATGATCACCGCGGACGCTAGGATCGGGGCGGCGGCGTCGGCTGATGTGACGGAGGTGTAGGTGAACCGCCACCACCACCACCACCACCACCACCACCGCCGCCACCACCACCACCGTGAGGGGTGGACTTGTTGTCCTTGGCGCCTCGCCTGAAACTTGATAAACTTCTTTTGCCATAGAATGTAATGGCGCTTGACATCTCCAAGTCTTTTCTCCCTTCGTGTAGCAATGTCAATCTCCGTGTCCTCAAACCCTTGGACTATGTCCTCCACCGTGACACGAGCATAGCCATCTTGAATGGGGTTGTTGTGGTGGAGTGCTCCTGTAAACATGGTAAAGCACTGCCGATGGCTACCTTCATGGACATGTTCCCGATAGGATAATACAGATGACATTCTTTCATCTCCTTTATATCGCCCACGGGTAGCGAGGAGGCTCCGGTGCAGTAATTTCGACCACCGAGGCTCCGGTGCAGTAATTTCGATCACCGAGGCTCCGGTGCAGTAATTTCGATCGTCGGTGCATCTGCACCAGCCGGTGGGGCCTCCGTGGAAGCCACGCTGCTTCTCCGCTGCTGGCTTCCGAGATCCGCCGATGATCTTCATGCTGCACCGAGCTGCATCTCTTTCGCTACTAGTACACTCATGGTTTTCTTCATCACATCCATTTCCGATGCCAACCGCGCCACAACATCTGCTTCCCGATCCATCTTTCTCTTCGACGGCTTCAGAATCAGACGGGTCATCGCTCGGGGAACCCTATTTTCCACGGAATGTGCCCCATGCCTCGTACACGCCCTCCGTGTTCGGGATTCCCGAGGGCTTTTGTCGTGCGTCGTTCTCTCTGTTGAACTTGATCTTCCCTGTTGAGCATCCTTCATTGCGCCAATAAGGGCTTGGGTGGGTTTAATTAATTTGCCCGTAAACACACTCCCCTGCCTCCGGGTTCGGCGTTCCCCATGCCCGCACCACCAGCTTTTGGCCCTTGGGTCCCATCCTCCGCACTGGACGGATTCCTCGCGCCTCAGCTCGTTCTCCATCTTCTCCAACCTAGGCACCCAAATGCGATACCCTCCTGGCCCCATAACATGATTGTACTCCTTCTTAGCCGCATTTTCCTTATTTTTTTTCGATATTTGAATGAACTGCTCCGATTTCTTTTGCTTCACAAATTCTGGCCAATCATGTTTCAGTTTCTCATATTGTCCTTTGAAATCCGGAGTCTTGTTCTGCTTGACAAAGTCACGGGCTAGATTTTGCTTGAATTTCCGGAATGCGCCGGCCATCTTATGAAGAGCGAACTGTTTGACTAGCCTCCTCCTCTCCTTGTTTTCCTCAATCTTGTTACCCTCCTCATCGAATTTGTTGTATTCCGGAGGTAGAACGAAATGTTCCATAAGCTTCTTGAAGCAATCTTTTTTTGTTCTCTTATCTACAAAAGTGAAACCATCAATTCGTGCCTTCTTTGGCTCATTCCACTCCTGGACGGTGATCGAGACGTTGTCTCTAACAATGGCTCCGCATTGGCTGACAAACTTGGTGGCGTTCTTGCGGGGCTCCAGCGGCCTGCCGGTTGCACTGTCGACAACCTCGATGGTGCATGTTTCTCCTTGTTTCATCGTCTTGGTTGCGCCACGCTTTGACGACGTACTCGATTGTTTCGACGATCCGGCCGAGGGCTAAAATAAGAAAGAGAGTCGCGCGCGTTAGTACACACATATTTATTCAAATCAGTTAGTTTGTATCACCAGAGGCTCAATGTATATATATACCTCGGCGCGGAGGTGGTTGCTACTTCCATTTGAAGATCGCTGCTTTATCGACGCTTGTTCGCATCATCTTGCTTGTGGCGCCTTCATCTTCACCGTCAAGGTTCAGATAAGAAGAGATATCATCTTCTTCTTCTCCGGTCGGCACATATAGAATATCGCCGTTTATGATGCCGAACATATGTGCTTCACCGTCCGGATCATAGTTGTCCATAATCGGGTCAGCTCTATCGTCCGCCATTATGTCACCCTGAAACATGTAGTAAAAACAAATTAATTAAGTGAAGAAGGGGGGTGGCGGTGGCGGTGGCGAAGGGCGGTGGCAAAAGGAGGCGAGAGGAAGGGGTGGGAGAGGGTGTCGCGGTAGAGCGCGAGACGGGGCGGCAGACGACGGCGTCACGGAGAGGGAGGCGAGGACAACACACATGTATAACCCTCGCCGCCCCCTCTCGATCCCAAAAAAAAACACCGCGGAGTTTTACTTTTTTTGTTGTTAATTATCAAGTTTTATATACGTTTTTTGGTTAATTATCAAATTTTACGGTTTTTTGTTAATTATCAAGTTTTAAGTTATTTACCGCTTTTGTTAAACTAATTAACTAGTTAAAATTAAAAGAACAAAAAAAAAAAAAAAAAATATTCCGTGGCCTTTTTTCTTCCTTTTTTTTTTGTTTTTCATCTGTTTTTCTTTTGTTTTCTTCTTCCTTCTTTCTTCTTCTTCCTTTTTCCTTTTTCTTTCTTCTTCTTCTTCCTTTTTTCTATTTCTTTCTTCTTCTTCTTGGCGCTGAGGACGGCAGTGGCCAGGGCAGCGGGCGGTGGCGGGCAAGGCAAGGGCGCAGGCACGGGCGGCGGGCAAGGGCAGGCACGGGCGGGCGGCGCCATCGGGACGGGGGCGGCGCAGCAGGCTTCAGCGTCGGGGCAGGGCTTGGCGTCGGCGTCAGCGTCGATCGGCGTCGGGCAGCGCCAAGGCCGAGAGAGAGGAGAATGGAAGTGGCAAACTGCTAAGTCAGATTATAGACGCACCTTTAGTCGCGGTTGGGGAGGCGGGCATGACTAAAGGTACCCTTTAGTCGCGTCCGCCTCCCCAACCGGGACTAAAGGGTTTTGCCGCCGCTGTTCCACAGAAAGACCCTTTAGTCGCGGTTGGGGACAACAACCGCGACTAAAGGGTACCTTTAGTCGCGGTCCGCCTCCCCACCGGGACTAAATGGTCTGTCTGAACTGGCGCCAGGCGGTGGGATGTTTAGTCCCACTCGCTAGCCGAGAGGCTTCGACAAGTGGCTTATAAGCGCTGCGCCACCACTTCGAGCTCCTCTCAAATGCAAGCTTACGGGCCTATTCTTACTATGAGCTCAGGGCCTATTGGGCCTTCTGGGCCTGAATCTGGCCCATTAATGGGTTTCTAGTCGTATTCAGGCCGTGGTGGCCCGAGAGGTGGCATATTTTTATTTTTTGCCTGTTTTTTGTTTTCATTTTTGCTTTATTTATTTTGTTTTGTTTCTACTTACAACAAAAAACTTATTTATTTTATTTTATTTTGTTTCTAATTACTTATTTATTTTACTTTATGATAATTATTTTTGCTATTAAAGTTTCTAATTACTTATTTATTTATGTTATTAAAATCTTAAAAATACAATTATATATCAAAAAATCAGAAAATAAAACTAATTCATTTTAAATTCTTGTTTTTCTTCTGCTTTTTTCTTCCTTTTTCTTCTTTTTTTCTTCTGCTTTGTTTCTTCCTTTTCTTGTTTTTCTTCTTTTTTTCTTCCTTTCTTCCTTTTTCCTTTTTCTTCTGTTTTTCTTCTGCTTGTTTTTTCTTATGTTTTTCTTCTGTTTTTTTTTTTCTTCTGCTTTTCCTTTTTCTTCTGCTTGTTTTTTTCTTCTGTTTTTCCTTTTTTCTTCTGTTTTTTTTCTTCTGTTTTTTTCCTTTTCCTTCTTTCTTCTTCTTCCTTTTTCCTTTTAAAATCAGAAAAATAAAACTAATTCATTTTAAAATCTTAAAAATACAATTATAGATCAAAAAATCAGAAAAATAAAACTAATCCTTGAAGGTTTGACAAAAGGTTTGATACATCATTCAGTTCATCGACCAAATACAAAGTTTGGTACAATAAATTATTACACATCAATTCTTCCCTTGTGTCCCTGCTTGCTTACGATTGTGCCGTATCAATGGAGCATCCTCATCATTTAACTTAATGCTTGGGTCGGTGTTCACTTTGAAGGGCGGAATTTCAGCAAACGTATTATAATCTTCTGACATGTCCGTCTTGTCCTCCACTCCCACGATGTTTCTTTTCCCCGAAAGAACAATGTGGCGCTTTGAATCATCGCATGATGTAATTGATCGTTTTCTTATCTTTCCGTTTTCTCGGTTTGCTACTCATGTCCTTCACATAGAAAACCTGAGCGACATCTTTCGCTAGGACGAATGGTTCGTCAAGGTAACCAAGATTGTTGAAATCCACCATTGTCATTCCGTATTGCTGGTCCACCTTTACCCCACCTCCTGTTAGCTTGAACCATTTGCACCGAACAAAGGGACCTTAAAGGAGGGTCCATAGTCAAGTTCCCATATCTCCTCTATGTAACCATAATATGTGACCTTTTGCCCATTATCGGTTGCTGCATCAAAGCGACACCACTGTTTTGGTTGGTGCTCTTTTATCTTGGGCGATCGTGTAAAATGTATTCCCATTTATCTCGCACTTTGGAAAGTCGTTATAGTCGAAGATGGTGTCTTGGCCAACATGTACAAATGATCTACAACATCATTGTCATTCATTAAATGTTTTCTCAACCAACTGCGAAAGTCTCCATGTGGGCCTTCCTAATCCAGATTCAGCTTCCCGGGTTGTCGAGCGTAAAATATTCTTGTGTTTCTCAAAGTGCGGAGCCACCAAGCTGGAATTGGTCAAGACAAAGGTGGTGTGCTTCATCGAGAATGGCCGTCCATACATATCGTTGATTTCCTTCCGATCGTGCCTTTTCCACTTAGTCTCCCTCGTGCATGCGATCGAGGAAGACCAATCGGCTTAAGGTCGGGAACAAAGTCAACACAAAACTCAATTACCTCCTCATTTCCATAGCCCTTGGCGATGCTTCCTTCTGCCTAGCACGGTTACTGAACATATTTCTTTAATACTCCCATGAACCTCTCGAGGGGAACATATTGTGTAGAAATACAGGACCGAGAACGAAAATCTCTTCGACTAGGTGAACCAGGAGGTGCGCCATAATATTGAAGAAGGATGGCGGAACACCAACTCGAAACTGACAAGACATTGGATCACATCGCTCAGAACCGTGGTAGAACTTCGGATTGATTACCTTCGAGAGATTGCATTGAGGAATGCACATAGCTTCACAATGGCTGCTCGAACATTTTCCGCAGAGCCCCTCAAAGCAATCGGAAGCAATTGCGTCATAATCACGTGGCGATCGTGAGACTTCAGGTTTTGGAACTTTTTCTCCGCCATGTTTATTATTCCCTTTATATTGGGCGAGAATCCAGGACCTTCATACTGCTCGGGCATTCAAAAAGATGACCTTCTCTTCTTTGGTCGAGGCGTAGCTGGCACGACCTTGAAACCATTCTCGATGCCGGTCATCGTGGTCTTTCAAACGTTGCTAGTCTGCCGTGCTTCCTTTGTATCATTTGTCTTCCCATACACGCCCAAGAAGCTTAGGAGGTTCACGCAAATATTCTTCGTAGCGTGCATCACGTCGATTGCAGAGCGGACATCTAGGACTTTCCAATATTCTAGCTCCCGAATATAGATTTCTTCTTCCACATGGCTGCGTGCTGTCGGCTCCCTTCGAACTGATTGTCCGCCAGACCCTTTCCAAAGATGACTTTCAAATCCTTGACCATATCAAATACCTCAGCACCAAGTCGTTCCGCAGCTTCGCCGGTGATCTGCCTTGCCGTTGTAATGCTTGCCTTTCTTTCTTCGGATGAATTTTCGAAGAAATCGACGATGCCCAAGGTACACGTTCTTCTTACAATTTGGCAAATGTACACTTTCGGTCTCATGTAAGCGGTGCGTGCATGCATTGTATCCCTTATTTGACAGTCCGAAAGGTTACTAAGAGCAGGCCAATCATTGATGGTTACTGAAAAGCAACGCTCGAGGTCAAATTCCTCTTGTTTGTGCTCATCCCACACACGGACACCACCCCACAGCTGTAAAAGTTCATCAACTAATGGCCTTAGGTACACATCGATGTCGTTGCGGGTTGCTTGGACCTTGGATGAGCACGGCATCATAATGAACTTCCGCTTCATGCACAACCAAGGAGGAAGGTTGTAGATGCATAGAGTCACGGGCAGTGCTATGGCTGGAGCTCGCTCGCCAAAAGGATTCATGCCATCCGTGCTTAGAGCAAATCTTATGTTCCTTGCGTCCACCTGCAAAATCTTTGAACCATCTGTCGATCTTTCTCCATTGCATTCCATCTGCGGTGTGTCTCAACTCCCGTCCGACTTACGGTCCTCTTTGTGCCATCGCAACAACTTGGCATGCTCTTTGTTCTGAACAGACGTTTCAACCGTGGTATTATAGGAGCATACCACATCACCTTGGCGGAACCCTCTTCCGGGTTTCGGCCCTCAACATCGCCACCGTGGTCATCGCCTCGATCTTATAACGCAATGCAAGGTATACCGGCATTCATTCAAATTCTCGTATTCACGCGGTAGAGGATGCGATCGTTGATGCATGCATGTATCTTCGTAACCTCTAAACCTAGAGGGCGATAACCTTCTTTGCTTCAGACGTCTCAAGGCGGGCAACTCGTTATCCTTTGAAACATATTCTTCAACATTTTCAGCAAGTTTTCAAATGCCGAGTCAGCTACACCTGCCTCTGCCTTCCATTTCAGCAAATCCAGCAGCAGCCCAGCTTTTTCAGACCATCATCGCATCCGGGTACAGCGCCTTTCGTGATCCTCTAACATGCGATCCAAATTCTCCCTCTCCTTTTCGGTTTAGCAGCGTCTCCGTGCATCGGCAATGGTCCGACCAAGATCATCAGCGGGATCATCACGTGCCTCTTCTTCACCTTCCCTTCACCTTCAAATCCTCCATGAAAGTATCACCAAATGAGCAAGATAGCTTTCATCGATGAAATCATCCCTTCTTCATCTTCTTCCATTATAACCCCTCTTTCTCCATGCTTGGTCCAACAATTATAGCTTGGCATGAAACCCTTCAAGCAGATGCATGTGAACAACTCTTGAGGAAGAGTAACCCTTCTCATTCTTACAGATAACACATGGACGAGATAACAAAACCCCCGCTTGTTCGCATTAGCCACTACGAGGAAATCTTTCAAACCCGTAGTGAACTCGCCGGAGAGTCGGTTACCGTACATCCATTGCCGATTCATCTGCATTATTATAATATAAAATATATAATTAACCATCATGCATTTGTTAAACTAACTAGCTACAAACAATATAAATTAAACAATGAACTACACACATGCATATTGACACATCAAAGGTTCATCAAGTTGCTAACATGATCGAAGAGTGTGGCTCCAACACTTCATGTCATGTTTGTTTCATGCTCTTGGGGCATTTCATCAAACACCTTATGTGCATAAGAGGAACCAAAAGCAAACCTACACCCACTTGTGAAGAGAATGGCTCCAAATGGCTAAGTGTTGGCTGCTGGATGGGTATATATAGGGAGGGCTTTAGTTGCGGTTGGCACAGCAAACCGTGACTAAAAGGTGCCGAAAACCTTTAGTCGCGGTTGTCCCGGCCAACATGCGACTAAAGCCCTCACACCAGCTGGCCACCGAGCGCCTGGCCCAGCCTTTGGTCGCGGTTCACCTCGAACCGCGACTAAAGGTCCCATTAGTCGCGGTTCCTACAGCTTCGCGACTTATGGGGCTGGACGGAAGCCTGTTTTTCCACCAGTGATTGTGTGCGTCTGTCGTTTCTCGCAAATAAAAATAATAATTAAATCTCACTATAATTTGATTGAATCTTATACGCACGTACGTTCTCTCTCCGGGTCGCCACGTAACGCTTATTGCACCTTAGCGATGCATGCTTTGTTCGGAGAGGGTTTGTGGAACGTATGTGCGGAGGCAACAATCCTTTTTTTCTTTGGATTTTAATTTTCAGTCTTTATTATCTTTCTAACCAAAAGTCCAAATTAACTTTCATTTCATACTCGTGTGTTTTGTGATGAGGACTTTCGACGAAGATTTGTTTTGAATACGTTTTTTATGGGTTTTAAAAACTGCTTTAAGTTTTAGCTGCTGAAACTTGATACAAAGAACAGCAAAAAGCACAAGTTACATCAACTAAAATTTAAAATTCCGTGTGTCCTCGTCCGAAATCCAGTGACTGTGGCTGAGCATAGCTAGACAGGTGTGTGCCCCTACAAATTTTCGATGCTTTGTTCCCTGTTTTAGACTAAAGGCATTCATCCCCTGCTTTTTATAGAGAACAAATCCAGAGATTCATTGGGGACACCAGCTTATCCTGAAAAAACATCAAAGCGAATAATGGGAATACAACGCTAGAACCGTAATACACCCTACGGGAGCAAGGTCGAAAGCATGTGTTGTTCATAAAAGTAGATCACCAGAAGGATTGAGAACTCAAAAACTCTGATCATAAAGCAGTCCCAACATAGGACACCACAAGGAACACCATGCAGAACATACTCCCCTCATTAATAAAGGCCCGTGGAAGCTAAGATCAGTGACGCCACTTCAGCATCTTCTTGCATCACTTCACCAGTCTTAAAAAAAGCAACTGGTGTTATGCGACTCTAGAGAACAGCCCCTTGGTGCAACAATGAAACAACATAGTGCACAACACGATGCAATTTTCCCTGTTAGAGCCCATCTGACACGTTATATGACATATCTTTTTGTTTAATTAGATGAAGTAGAGAAACGGCGTACCCAGCTAGGGCGACAAGTTCATGTTAATATAGCAGGGGCGTGACTCCCAGATAGCTTACATAGTTGGGATTACATTGTTGGGATTCTAGACTTGAGGTACAAGGGATAGACTAGAGAGAGATATCCTATTACAATACTAACAAACAGATCACAACTAACTAGCCTATCGTGACAGGAGTAGGACTCCTTGCCGAACCCCTTAACACGCCTCTGTTACGTGGTTTAACACCCTCTCTTAATCATAACTTAGTTAAGTTGAGATTACGCTTGAACTCTTCAAGGTTTCTTGTGGGCAATGCTTTTATTAATCCATCTGCAACCTGATCTCGTGAATGCACAAACTGAATTTTCAGTTGTCTGTTAGCAACTCTTTCTCTGACAAAGTGGAAATCTATTTCAGTGTGTTTTGTACTAGCATGAAACACTGGGTTAGCAAATAAATAAGTTGCACCAAGGTTATTACACCATAGGCAAGGAACTTGAGGGTGCTTCACACCAAGCTCCCTTAACATGGACTGAACCCAGATGATCTCTATTGTAGTATTTGCCAATGCTTTGTACTCAGCTTCAATACTTGATCGTGATACAGACGCATATTTCTTTGCAGACCATGATATCAAATAGGGTCCAAAGAAAACTGCAGATCCACTAGTGGAGCGTCTGTCATCTAGACACCCAGCCCAGTCAGAGTCAGATAAAACACTGACAAGAGTAGATGAAGATTTGTTGAGAGTAAGACCAAGATTAATGGTATTTTCTGTTGGAAATATGCCCTAGAGGCTATAATAAATTATTATTTATTATATTTCCTTGTTCACGATAATCGTTTATTATCCATGCTATAATTATATTGATAGGAAACTCAGATACATGTGTGGGTACATAGACAACACCATGTCCCTAGTAAGCCTCTAGTTGACTAGCTCGAGATGGTTACGGTTTCCTAACCATGGACATTGGATGTCATTGATAACGGGATCACATCATTTGAAGAATGATGTGATGGACAAGACCCAATCCTAAGCCTAGCACAAAGATCGTAGTTCGTATGCTAAAGCTTTTCTAATGTCAAGTATCATTTCCTTAGACCATGAGATTGTGCAACTCCCGGATACCGTAGGAATGCTTTGGGTGTACCAAACGTCACAACGTAACTGGGTGGCTATAAAGGTGCACTACGGTTATCTCCCAAAGTGTCTGTTGGGTTGGCACGAATCGAGACTAGGATTTGTCACTCCGTGTAAACGGAGAGGTATCTCTGGGCCCACTCGGTAGGACATCATCATAATGTGCACAATGTGACCAAGGGGTTGATCACGGGATGATGTGTTACGGAACGAGTAAAGAGACTTGCCGATAACGAGATTGAACAAGGTATCGGGATACCGACGATCGAATCTCGGGCAAGTACAATACCGCTAGACAAAGGGAATTGAATACGTGATTGATTGAGTCCTTGACATCATGGTTCATCCGATGAGTTCATCGTGGAACATGTGGGAGCCAACATGGGTATCCAGATCGCGTTGTTGGTTATTGACCGGAGAACGTCTCGGTCATGTCTGCATGGTTTCCGAACCCGTAGGGTCTACACACTTAAGGTTCGATGACGCTAGGGTTATAAAGGAAGTTTGTATGTGGTTACCGAATGTTGTTCGGAGTCCCGGATGAGATCCCGGACGTCACGAGGAGTTCCGGAATGGTCCGGAGGTAAAGATTTATATATGGGAAGTCATGTTTTGGTCACCGGAAAAGTTTCGGGTTTTATCGGTAACGTACCGGGACCACCGGGAGGGTCCCGGGGGTCCACCAAGTGGGGCCACAATCCCCGGAAGGCTGCATGGGCCAAGTGTGGGAGGGGACCAGCCCCAGGTGGGCTGGTGCGCCCCCTCCCCCCCCACAAGGGCCCAAGGCGCCTAGGGTTTGGGGAGGGGGGCTCACCCACCTAACTTGGGGGGCAAGTTTCCCCTCTCCCCCCCTTGGCCGCACCCTAGATGGGTTTTGGGCTGACCGCCGCCCCTAGGGGTGGAACCCTAGGTGGGGGCGCAGCCCCCCCTCTCCCCCTATATATAGTGGAGGCAAAGGAGTAGCCTGAGACACAAGTTTTCTTCTCTTGTTGGCGCAGCCCTACCTCTCTTTCTCCTCATATCTCGCGGTGCTTGGCGAAGCCCTGCTGGATCACCACGCTCCTCCACCACCACCACGCCGTTGTGCTACTGCTGGATGGAGTCTTCCTCAACCTCTCCCTCTCTCCTTGCTGGATCAAGGCATGGGAGACGTCATCGGGCTGTACGTGTGTTGAACGCGGAGGTGCCGTTTGTTCGGCACTAGGATCTCCGGTGATTTGGATCACGACGAGTACGACTCCTTCAACCGCGTTCTCTTGAACGCTTCCGCTTAGCGATCTACAAGGGTATGTAGATGCACTCTCCTTCCCCTCATTGCTGGTTTCTCCATAGATAGATCTTGGTGACACGTAGGAAATTTTTTGAATTTCTGCTACGTTCCCCAACAATGGCATCATGAGCTAGGTCTATTGCGTAGATTCTTTGCACGAGTAGAACACAAAGTAGTTGTGGGCGTTGATTTTGTTCAATATGCTTACCGTTACTAGTACAATCTTGTTTCGACGGTATTGTGGGATGAAGCGGCCCGGACCGACCTTACACGTACACTTACGTGAGACAGGTTCCACCGACTGACATGCACTCGGTGCATAAGGTGGTCAGCGGGTGCCAGTCTCTCCCACTTTAGTCGGAACGGATTCGATGAAAAGGGTCCTTATGAAGGGTAAATAGCAATTGGCATATCACGTTGTGGTTTTGCGTAGGTAAGAAACGTTCTTGCTAGAAACCCATAGCAACCACGTAAAACATGCAAACAACAATTAGAGGACGTCTAACTTGTTTTTGCAGGGTATGCTATGTGATGTGATTTGGCCAAGAAGAATGTGATGAATGATATGTGATGTATGAGATTGATCATGTTCTTGTAATAGGAATCACGACTTGCATGTCGATGAGTATGACAACCGGCAGCAGCCATAGGAGTTGTCTTTATTTATTGTATGACCTGCGTGTCATTAAACAACGCCATGTAATTACTTTACTTTATTGCTAACCGGTAGCCATAGTAGTAGAAGTAATAGTTGGCGAGACAACTTCATGAAGACACGATGATGGAGATCATGATGATGGAGATCATGGTGTCATGCCGGTGACGATGATGATCATGGAGCCCCGAAGATGGAGATCAAAAGGAGCAAAATGATATTGGCCATATCATGTCACTATTTGATTGCATGTGATGTTTATCATGTTTATGCATCTTATTTTCTTAGAACGACGGTAGTAATAAGATGATCCCTCATTAAAATTTCAAGAAAGAGTCCCCCCTAACTGTGCACCATTGCGAAAGTTCGTCGATTTGAAGCACCACGTGATGATCGGGTGTGATAGATTCTTACGTTCACATACAACGGGTGTAAGCCAGATTTACACACGCGAAACACTTAGGTTGACTTGACGAGCCTAGCATGTACAAACATGGCCTCGGAACACAAGAGACCGAAAGGTCGAGCATGAGTTGTATAGTAGATACGATCAACATGAAGATGTTCACCGATGATGACTAATCCGTCTCACGTGATGATCGGACACGGCCTAGTTGACTCGGATCATGTAATCACTTAGATGACTAGAGGGATGTCTATCTGAGTGGGAGTTCATAAGATGAACTTAATTATCCTGAACATAGTCAAAAGATTCTTGCAAATTATGTCGTAGCTCGCGCTTTAGTTCTACTGTTTTAGATATGTTCCTGGAGAAAATATAGTTGAAAGTTGAAAGTAGCGATTATGCGGACAGTAGAAAGCTTATGTCCTTAATGCACCGCTCAGTGTGCTGAACCCCAAACGTCGTCTGTGGATGTTGCGAACATCGGACATACACGTTTTGAAAACTATATGATAGTTCAGTTAAATGGTTTAGAGTAGAGGCACCAAAGACGTTTTCGAAACATCGCGGAACATATGAGATGTTTCGAGGGCTGAAATTGGGATTTCAGGCTCGTGCCCACGTCAAGAGGTATAAGACCTCCGACGATTTTCTTAGCCTGCAAACTAAGGCAGCAAAGCTCAATCATTGAGCTTGTGCTCAGATTGTCTGAGTGCAACAATCACTTGAATCGAGTGGGAGTTGATCTTCCAGATGAGATAGTGATGTTTCTCCAAAGTCATTGCCACCAAGCTGCTAGAGCTTCGTGGTGAACTATAACATATCAGGGATAGATATGATGATCCTTGAGGTATTCGCGATGTTTGATACCGCGAAAGTAGAAATCAAGAAGGAGCATCAATTGTTGATGGTTGGTGAAACCACTAGTTTCAAGAAGGGCAAGGGCAAGAAGGGATACTTCATGAAACGACAAATCAGTTGCTGCTCTAGTGAAGAAACCCAAGGTTGAACCCAAACCCAAGACTAAGTGCTTCTGTAATAAGGGGAACAACCACTGGAGCAGAATTACCCTAGATACTTGGTAGATGAGAAGGCTGGCAAGGTCGATAGAAGTATATTGGATATACATTATGCTAATGTGTACTTTACTAGTACTCCTAGTAGCACCAGGGTATTAAGATACGGTTCGGTTGCTAAGTGTTAGTAACTCAAAATAAAAGAGCTACGGAATAAGCGGAGACTAGCTAAAGGTGAGTGACGATATGTGTTGGAAGTGTTTCCAAGTTTGATGTGATCAAACATCGCACGCTCCCTCTACCATCAAGATTAGTATTAAACCTGAATAATTGTCATTTGGTGTTTATATTGAGCATAGACATAATTGGATTATGTCTATCGCAATCTGATTATTCATTTAAGGAGAATAATGGTTACTCTATTTATTTGAATAATACCTTCAATGGTCTTGCACCTAAAGGAATGGTTTATTGAATCTCGATCGTAGTGATACACATTTTCATGCCAAAAGATATAAGATAGTAATGATAGTACCACTTACTTGTGGCACTGCCATGTAAGTCATATTGGTATAAAACGCATGAAGAAGCTCCAGGTTGATGGATCTTTGGACTCACTCGTTTTTGAAAAGTTTGAGACATGCGAACCATGTCTATTGGTGTATACGCATGAAGAAACTCCATGCAGATGGATCGTTTGGACTCACTTGATTTTGAATCACTTGAGATATGCAAATTATACCACATGGGCAAGATGACTGAAAAGCCTCATTTTCAGTAAGATGGAACAAGATAGAAACTTGTTGGAAGTAACACATTTTGATGTGTGCAGTCCAATAAGTGTTGAGGCACGCAGTGGATATCGTTATGTTCTTACTTCACGGATGATTTGAGTAGATACTGAGTATATTTAATTGATGAAACGCAAGTCTGAATTATTGAATGGTTCAAGTAATTTCAGAGTGAAGTTGAAGATCGTCGTGATAAGAGGATAAAATGTCTATGATATGATCATAGAGATGAGTATCTGAGTTATGAGCTTTGGCACGCAATTAAGACATTGTGGAAATTGTTTCACAATTAATACCGCCTGGAACACCATAGTGTGATGGTGTGTCCGAACATCATAGTTGCACCCTATTGGATATGGTGCATACCATGATGTCTCTTATCAAATTACCACTATCGTTCATGGGTTAGGCATTAGAGACAACCGCACTCACTTTAATAGGGCACCACGTAACTCCGTTGAGACGACACCATATGAACTATGGTTTGGAGAAACCTAAGCTGTCGTTCCTTAAAAGTTTGAGGCTGCGACGCTTATGTGAAAAAGTTTCAAGTTGATAAGCTCAAACCCAAAGCGGATAAAATGCATCTTCGTAGGACACCCAAAACGGTTGGGTATACCTCCTAATTCAGATCCGAAAGCAATAGGGATTGTTTCTTGAATCGGGTCCTTTCTCGAGGAAAGGTTTGTCTCGAGAATTGAGTGGGAGGATGGTGGAGACTTGATAAGGTTATTGAACCATCACTTCAACAAGTGTGTAGCAGGGCACAAGAAGTTGTTCCTGTGGTGCCTACACCAATTGAAGTAGAAGCTTATGATAGTGATCATGAAGTATTGGATCAATTCACTACCGTACCTCGTAGGGTGACAAGGATGCGTACTACTTCAGAGTGGTACAGTAATCCTGTCTTGAAGGTCATGTTGCTAGACAACAATGAACCTACGAGCTATGGAGAAGCGATAGTGGGCCCAAATTCTGACAAATGGTTAGAAGCCATGAAATCCGAGATAGGATCCATGCATCAGAACAAAGCATGGACTTTGGTGGACTTGCCTGTTGATCGGCAAGCCATTGAGATAAATGGATCTTTAAGAAGAAGACGGACATGGATGGTAATGTCACCGTCTATGAAGCTTGACTTGTGGCGAAGAGTTTTTCACAAGTTCAAGGAGTTGACTATGATGAGATTCTCTCATCCGTAGCGATGCTTAAGTCCGTCGGAATCATGTTAGCATTAGCTGCATTTATGAAATCTGGCAGATGGATGTCAAAACGAGTTTCCTTACGAGTTTTCGTAAGGAAAGGTTGTATGTGATACAATCAGAAAGGTTTTGTCGATCCTAAGGATGCTAAAAGGTATGCTAACTCCAGCGATCCTTCCATAGACTGGAGTAAGCATCTTGGAGTTGGAATATGCACTTTGATAAGATGATCAAAGATTTTGGGTTTATACAAAGTTTATGAGAAACTTGTATTTCCAAAGAAGTGAGTGGGAGCACTATAGAATTTCTGATGAGTATATGTTGTTGACATATTGTTGATCAGAAATGATGTAGAATTTCTGGAAAGCATATAGGGTTATTTGAAAGGTGTTTTTCAATAAAAAAACTTGGACTAAGCTACTTGAACATTGAGCATCAAGATCTATGAGGATAGATCAAAAACGCTTAATGCTACTTTTAAATGAGAATATACCCTGACACGATCTTGAAGGTGTTCAAGATGGATCAGTCAAAGAAGTAGTTCTTGCCTGAGATGTAAGGTATGAAGTTAAGACTTAAAGCTCGACCACGGCATAAAAGAGAGAAAGGATGAAGGTCGTCCCCTATGCTTTAGACGTAGGCTCTACAGTATGCTATGTTGTGTACCGCACATGATGTGTGCCTTGCTACATATCTGGCAAGAGGGTACAAAGGTGATCAAGGAGTGGATCACCAGATAGCGGTCAAAATTATCCTTAGAGGAATAAGGATATGTTTCTCGATTATGGAGGTGATAAAGAGTTCGGCGTAAAGGGTTACGTTGATGCAAGGTTTAACACCTATCCAAATGACTCTGAGTAGCAAACCGGATACGTATAGTGGAGCAACCATTTGGAAATAGCTCCAAGTGGAGCGTGGAAGCAGCATTTAAAATATGACTTAGAAATTTGTGAAGTACATACGGATCTGAATGTTGCAGACCCGTTGACTGAAACCTCTCTCACAAGCAAAACATGATCAAACCCCTGAACTCACTGAGTCTTAATCACATGATGATGTGAACTAGTTTAGTGACACTAGTAAACTCTTTGGATGTTAGTCACATGGCGATGTGACCTATCAGTGTTAATCACATGGCGATGTGAACTAGATTATTGACTCTAGTGCAAGTGGGAGACTGTTGGAAATATGCCCTAGAGACAATAATAAATTAGTTATTATTATATTTCCTTGTTCACGATAATCGTTTATTATCCATGCTATAATTGTATTGATAGGAAACTCAGATACATGTGTGGGTACATAGACAACACCATGTCCCTAGTAAGCCTCTAGTTGACTAGCTCGTTGATCGATAGATGGTTATGGTTTCCTAACCAAGGACATTGGATGTCGTTGATAACGGGATCACATCATTTGGAGAATGATGTGATGGACAGGACCCAATCCTAAGCCTAGCACAAAGATTGTAGTTCATATGCTAAAGCTTTTCTAATGTCAAGTATCATTTCCTTAGACCATGAGATTGTGCAACTCCCAGATACCGTAGGAATGCTTTGGGTGTACCAAACATCACAACGTAACTGGGTGGCTATAAAGGTGCACTACGGGTATCTCCCAAAGCGTCTGTTGGGTTGGCACGAATCGAGACTGGCATTGCCCACTCGGTAGGACATCATCATAATGTGCACAATGTGACCAAGGGGTTGATCACGGGTTGATGTGTTACGGAACGAGTAAACGAGATTGAACAAGGTATCGGGATACCGACGATCGAATCTCGGGCAAGTACAATACCGCTAGACAAAGGGAATTGAATACGAGATTGATTGAGTCCTTGACATCGTGGTTCATCCGATGAGTTCATCGTGGAACATGTGGGAGCCAACATGGGTATCCAGATCCCGCTGTTGGTTATTGACCGGAGAACGTCTCGGTCATGTCTGCATGGTTCCCGAACCCGTAGGGTCTACACACTTAAGGTTCGATGACGCTGGGGTTATAAAGGAAGTTTGTATGTGGTTACCGAATATTGTTAGGAGTCTCGGATGAGATCCCGGACGTCACGAAGAGTTCCGGAATGGTCCGGAGGTAAAGATTTATATATGGGAAGTCCTATTTTGGTCACCGGAAAAGTTTTGGGTTTTATCGGAAACGTACCGGGACCACCGGGAGGGTCCCGGGGGTCCACCAAGTGGGGCCACCATCACCGGAGGGCTGTATGGGCCAAGTGTGGGAGGGGACCAGCCCCTAACTTGGGGGGGCAAGTTTCCCCTCTTCCCCCCCTTGGTCGCACCCTAGATGGGTTTTGTGTTGGGTAACGTAGTAATTTCAAAAAAAATTCCTATGCACACGCAAGATCATGGTGATGGCATATCAACGAGAGGGAAGAGTGTTTGTCCACGTACCCTCGTAGACCGTAAGCGGAAGCGTTAGCACAACGCGGTTGATGTAGTCGTACATCTTCACGATCCGACCAATCCAAGCACCGAACGTCACGGGCCTCCGAGTTCAAGCACACGTTCAGCTCGATGATGATCTCCGCCTCCGATCCAGTGAAGCTCGGAGATGAGTTACACAAGACGACGGCGTGGTGGCGATGATGATGTTCTACGGCGCGAGGCTTCGCCTAAACTCTCTGACGATATGACCGAGGTGGAATATGGTGGAGGGGCAGCGCACGGCTAAGGAACGATCCGTAGATCAACTTGTGTGTCTATGGGGTGCCCCGCCCCGTATATAAAGGGGAGAGGAGGAGGGGCGGCCTAAGGGGCGCGCCCTAGGAGGAAACCTACTCCAAGTAGCTAGGTTTCCCCCTTTCCTAATCCAGAAGGAGGGAAGGAAGGAGTGAGAGGGGGGGCAGGGGCGCCCCTCCTTGTCCTATTCGGACTCAAGGGGAGGGGGCCCGCCACTTGCCCTGGCCGGCCCCTCTCTTTCTCCAATAGGGCCCATCAAGGCCCATTACTTCCCGGGGTGGTTCCGGTAACCTTCCGGTACTCCGGTTTTCTCCAAAAAACTCACGGAACACTTCCGGTGTCCGAATATAGTCGTTCAATATATCAATCTTTATGTCTCGACCATTTCGAGATTCCTCGTCATGTCCAAGATCACATCCGGGACTCCGAACAAACTTCGGTACATCAAAACTTATAAACTCATAATAAAACTGTCATCATAACGTTAAGCGTGCAGACCCTACGGGTTCGAGAAGTATGTAGACATGACCTAGAACCATTCTCGGTCAATAACCAATAGCGGGACCTGGATGCCCATATTGATTCCTACATATTCTACGAAGATCTTTATCGGTCAAACCGCATAACAACATACGTTGTTCCCTTTGTCATCGGTATGTTACTTGCCCGAGATTTGATCGTCGGTATCCAATACCTAGTTCAATCTCGTTACCGGCAAGTCTCTTTACTCGTTCCGTAATACATCATCTCATAACTAACTCATTAGTTACAATGCTTGCAAGGCTTAGGTGATGAGTATTACCGAGAGGGCCCAGAGATACCTCTCCGACAATCGGAGTGACAAAACCTAATCTCGAATTATGCCAACCCAACATGTACCTTCGGAAACACCTGTAGAGCACCTTTATAATCACCCAGTTACGTTGTGGCGTTTGGTAGCACACAAAGTGTTCTTCCGGTAAATGGGAGTTGCACAATCTCATAGTTGCAGGAACTTTGTATAAGTCATGAAGAAAGCAATAGCAGTATACTAAATGATCAAGTGCTAGGCTAACGGAATGGGTCATGTCAATCACATCATTCTCCTAATGATGTGATCTCACTAATCAAATGACAACACATGTCTATGGTTAGGAAACATAACCATCTTTGATTAATGAGCTAGTCAAGTAGAGGCATACTAGTGACTATAGTTTTGTCTATGTATTCACACATGTATCATGTTTCCGGTTAATACAATTCTAGCATGAATAATAAACATTTATCATGATATGAGGAAATAAATAATAACTTTATTATTGCCTCTCGGGCATATTTCCTTGAGTCTCCCACTTGCACTAGAGTCAATAATCTAGATTACATAGTAATGATTCTAACACCCATGGAGTCTTGGTGCTGATCATGTTTTGCTCGTGAGAGAGGCTTAGTCAGCGGTTGCAACATTCAGATCCGTATGTATCTTGCAAATCTCTATGTCTCCCAATTGGACTTGGTCCCGAATGGAATTGAAGCGTCTTTTGATGTGCTTGGTCCTCTTGTGAAATCTGGATTCCTTTGCCAAGGCAATTGCACCAGTATTGTCACAGAAGATCTTCATTGGTCCCGATGCACTAGGTATGACACCTAGATCGGAAATGAACTCCTTCATCCAGACTCCTTCATTCGCTTCTTTAGAAGCAGCTATGTACTCCGCTTCATATGTATATCACGCCACGACGCTTTGCTTAGAACTGCACCAACTTACAGCTCCACCGTTTAATAAAAATACGTATCCGGTTTGCGATTTAGAATCGTCCGGATCAGTGTCAAAGCTTGCATCGACGTAACCAATTACGACTAGCTCTTTGTCACCTCCATATATGAGAAACATATCCTTAGTCCTTTTCAGGTATTTCAGGATGTTCTTGACCGCTGTCCAGTGATCCACTCCTGAATTACTTTGGTACCTTCCTACTAAGCTTATTGCTAAGCATATGTCAGGTCTGGTACACAGCATTGCATACATGATAGAGCCTATGGCTGAAGCATAGGGAACATTTTTCATTTTCTCTCTATCTTTTGCTGTGGTCGGGCATTGAGTTTGACTCAACTTCACACCTTGTAGCACAGGCAAGAATCCTTTCTTTGCCTGATCCATTTTGAACTTTTTCAAAATTTTGTCAAGGTATGTGCTTTGTGAAAGTCCTATTAGGCGTCTTGATCTATCTCTATAGATCTTGATGCCCAATATGTAAGCAGCTTCACCGAGGTCTTTCATTGAAAAACTTTTACTCAAGTATCCCTTTATGCTGTCCAGAAATTCTATATCATTTCCAATTAATAATATGTCATCTACATATAAAACTAGAAATGCTCTGAGCTCCCACTCACTTTCTTGTAAATCTGAGGCTTCTCCAAAAGTCTCAGATAAAACCATATCTTTGATTACACTATCAAAGCATTTATTCCAACTCGAGATGCTTGCACCAGTCCATAAATGGAGCATTGGAGCTTGCACACTTTGTCACACCTTTTGGATCAACAAAACCTTCCGTCGCATCATATACAACTCTTCTTCTAGAAATCCATTCAAGAATGCAGTCTTGACATCCATTTGCCAAATTTCATAATTATGAAATGCAGCAATAGCTAACATGACTCGGACAGACTTAAGCATCGCTACGAGTGAGAAAGTCTCATTGTAGTCAACCCTTGAACTTGTCGAAAACCTTTTGCAACAAGTCGAGCTTTATAAACGATTACATTACCATCAGCGTCGGTCTTCTTCTTAAAGATCCATTTATTCTCAATGGCTTGCCGATCATCGGGCAAGTCAACCAAAGTCCATACTTTGTTTTCATACATGGATCCCATCTCAGATTTCATGGCCTCTAGCCATTTTGCGAATCCGGGCTCATCATCGCTTCCTCATAGTTCGTAGGTTCATTATGGTCAAGTAACATGACTTCGAATAGGATTACCGTACCACTCAGTGCGGATCTTACTCTGGTAGACCTCACGAGGTTCAGCGAAACTTGATATGAAGTTTCATGATCAATATCATTAGCTTCCTCACTAATTGGTGTAGTCGTCACGGAACCGGTTCTCGTGATGAACTACTTTCCAATAAGGGAGTAGATACTGATTATCTCATCAAGTTCTACTTTCCTCCCACTCACTTCTTTCGAGAGAAACTCCTTCTCTAGAAAGGATCCATTCTTAGCAATGAATGTCTTGCCTTCGGATCTGTGATAGAAGGATACCCAACAGTCTCTTTTGGGTATCCTATGAAGACACATTTCTCCGATTTGGGTTCGAGCTTATCTGGTTGAAGTTTCTTCACATAAGCATCGCAGCCCCAAACTTTAAGAAACGACAACTTTGGTTTCTTGCCAAACCACAGTTCATAAGGCGTCGTCCCAACGGATTTTGATGGTGCCCTATTTAACGTGAATGTGGCCGTCTCTAAAGCATAACCCCAAAACGATAGCGGTAAATCAGTAAGAGACATCATAGATCGCACCATATCAAGTAAAGTACGATTACGACGTTCGGACACACCATTTCGTTGTGGTGTTCCGGGTGGCGTGAGTTGCGAAACTATTCTGCATTGCTTCAAATGTAAACCAAACTCGTAACTCAAATATTCTCCTCTACGCAGATCGTAGAAACTTTATTTTCTTGTTACGATGATTTTCCACTTCACTCTGAAATTCTTTGAACTTTTCAAATGTTTCAGACTTGTGCTTTATTAAGTAGATATACCCATATCTTCTCAAATCATCTGTGAAGGTGAGAAAATAACGATATCTGCCACGAGCCTCAACATTCATCGGACCACATACATCTGTATGTATGATTTCCAACAAATCTGTTGCTCTCTCCATAGTACCGGAGAATGGTGTTTTAGTCATCTTGCCCATGAGGCACGGTTCATAAGTACCAAGTGATTCATAATCAAGTGATTCCGTAAGTCCATCGAGATGGAGTTTCTTCATGCGCTTTACACGATATGACCTAAACGGCAAGTGCCACAAATATGTTGCACTATCATTATCAACTCTGCATCTTTTGGCTTCAACATTATGAATATGTGTATCACTACTATCGAGATTCAATAAAAATAGACCACTCTTCAAGGGTGCATGACCATAAAAGATATTACTCATATAAATAGAACAACCATTATTCTCTGATTTAAATGAATAACCGTCTCACATTAAACAAGATCCAGATATAATGTTCATGCTCAACGCTGGCACCAAATAACAATTATTTAGGTCTAAAACTAATCCCGAAGGTAGATGTAGAGGTAGCGTGCCGACCGCGATCACATTGACTTTGGAACCGTTTCCCACGCGCATCGTCACCTCGTCCTTGGCCAGTGCTCGCTTATTCCGTAGTCCCTGTTTCGAGTTGCAAATATTAGCAATGAACCCGATATCAAATACCAGTGCTACTACGAGCTCTAGTTAGGTACACATCAATAACATGTATATCACATATACCTTTGTTCACTTTGCCATCCTTCTTATCCGCCAAATACTTGGGGCAGTTCCGCTTCCAGTGACCAGTTTGCTTCCAGTAGAAGCACTCATTTTCAGGCTTAGGTCCAGACTTGGGTTTCTTCTCTTGAGCAGCAACTTGCTTGCCGTTCTTTTTGAAGTTCCCCTTCTTCTTCCCTTTGCCCTTTTTCTTGAAACTAGTGGTCTTGTTGACCATCAACACTTGATGCTCCTTCTTGATTTCTACCTCCGCAGCTTTTAGCATTGCGAAGAGCTCGGGAATAGTCTTGTTCATCCCTTGCATATTATAGTTCATCACAAAGCTCTTGTAGCTTGGTGGCAGTGACTGGAGAATTCTGTCAATGACACTATCATCGGGAAGATTAACTCCTAGTTGAATCAAGTGATTATTATACCCAGCATTCTGAGTATTTGTTCACTGACAGAACTATTCCCCTCCATCTTGCAGCTATAGAACTTATTGGAGACTTCATATCTCTCAATCCGGGCATTTGCTTGAAATATTAACTTCAACTCCTGGAACATCTCATATGCTCCATGACGTTCAAAACGTCGTTGAAGACCCGGTTCTAAGCCGTAAAGCATGGCACACTGAACTATAGAGTAGTCATTAGCTTTGCTCGCGAGACGTTCTTAACGTCGTCGGTTACATCAGCGATGAGCACGGCACCCAGCGGTGCTTCCAGGGCGTAACTTTTACTGCAGCAATGAGGATAATCCTCGAGTTACGGACCTAGTCCGTGTAATTGCTACCATCATCTTTCAACTTTGCTTTCTCAAGGAACACATTAAAATTCAATGGAACAACAAAGACGAGCCATCTATCTACAAACAAACATAGACAAGCAAGATACTATCGGTACTAAGTTCATGATAAATTTAAGTTCAATTAATCATATTACTTAAGAACTCCCACTTAGACAGACATCCTCTAGTCATCTAAGTGATTCGTGATCCAAATCAACTAAACCATGACCGATCATCACGTGAGATGGAGTAGTTTTCAATGGTGAACATCACTATGTTGATCATATCTACTATATGATTCACGCTCAACCTTTCGGTCTCCGTGTTCCGAGGCCATATCTGCATATGCTAGGCTCGTCAAGTTTAACCTGAGTATTCCGCGTGTGCAAAACTGGCTTGCACCCGTTGTAGATGGATGTAGAGTTTATCACACCCGATCATCACGTGGTGTCTGGGCACGACGAACTTTGGCAACGGTGCATACTCGGGGAGAACACTTCTTGATAATTTTAGTGAGAGATCATCTTACAATGCTACCGTCAATCAAAGCAAGATAAGATGCATAAAGGATAAACATCACATGCAATCAATATAAGTGATACGATATGGCCATCATCATCTCGTGCTTGTAATCTCCATCTCCGAAGCACCGTCGTGATCACCATCGTCACCGGCGCGACACCTTGATCTCCATCGTAGCATCGTTGTCGTTACGCCATCTATTGCTTCTCGACTATCGCTACCGCTTAGTGATAAAGTAAAGCAATTACAGGCGTTGCATTTCATACAATATGGCGACAACCATATGGCTCCTGCCGATTGCCGATAACCGGTTACAAAACATGATCATCTCATACAATAAAATATAGCATCACGTCTTGACCATATCACATCACAACATGCCCTACAAAAACAAGTTAGACGTCCTCTACTTTGTTGTTGCAAAATTTACGTGGCTGCTACGGGCTTAGCAAGAACCGTTTCTTACCTACGCATCAAAACCACAATGATAGTTCGTCAAGTTGGTGTTGTTTTAACCTTCGCAAGGACGGGCGTATGCACACTCGGTTCAACTAAAGTTGGAGAAACCGACACCGCTAGTCACCGTGTGCAAAGCACGGCGGTAAAACCAGTCTCGCGTAAGCGTCTGGCGTAATGTCGGTTCGGGCGCTTCATCCAACAATACCGCCGAACCAAAGTATGACATGTTGGTAAGCGGTATGACTTGTATCGCCCACAACTCACTTGTGTTCTACTCGTGCATATAACATCAACGCATAAAACCTAGGCTCGATACCCTTTGTTGGGGAGCGTAGTAATTTCAAAAAATTCCTCGCACACGCAAGATCATGGTGATGGAATAGCAACGAGAGGAAGAGTGTTTGTCCACGTACCCTCGTGGACCGTGGCGAAGCGTTAACTGCAACGCGGTTGATGTAGTCGTCGTCTTCACGATCCGACCGATCCAAGCACCGAGCGTCACGGGGCCTCGAGTTCCGCACACGTTCAGCTCGATGACGATCTCCGGCCTCCGATCCAGCGAAGCTCCGGAGATGAGTTCCGTCAGCACGACGGCATGGTGACGATGATGATGTTCTACCGGTGCAGGGCTTCGCCTAAACTCCGCGACGATATGATCGAGGTGGAATATGGTGGAGGGGGCACCGCACACGGCTAAGGAACGATCCGTAGATCAACTTGTGTGTCTATGGGGTGCCCCCCGCCCCCGTATATAAAGGGGGAGAGGAGGAGAGGGCCGGCCTAAGGGGAGGCGCCCTAGGAGGGAAACCTACTCCAAGTAGGTTTCCCCCTTCCTAATCCAGAAGGAGGGAAGGAAGGAGTGGGAGAGGGGGAAGGCAAGGGGCGCCCCTCCCCTTCCTTGTCCTATTCGGACTCAAGGGGAGGGGGCGCGCCACTTGCCCTGGACGGCCCCTCTCTTTCTCCAATAGGGCCCATCAAGGCCCATTACTTCCCGAGGGGGTTCCGGTAACCCTCCTGTACTCCGGTTTTCTCCGAAAAACTCCCGGAACACTTCCGGTCTCTGTCGTGGATTTGTCACGGCAGATGTCCTAGTGAAAGGACTTAGTCGTGGAGCCATCGCTACGAGTTTACTTGAAGGGGTTAAAGCGGACACAAAGACACGAGGGTTTTATACTAGTTCGGTCCCTTCGATGAAGGTAAAAGCCTACGTCTAGTTGTGATGGAATTGATGTGATCTCGATGGCTAGGGAGCAAACAAGCTTCGCCTAGGCTCGAGTTGTGGTTGTCTGTCCTGAACCACCGCCGGGTCGTCCCCTTATATACACGGGTGACGCCCGTCGGTCCACAGAGTCCCAACCGGTTCATACTCGTATCTCAGTTGGTATCTCTCTATTCCTAACTTAAAATACAAGTTATACATCAGGCCGGTTTACGGCTACAGGTTCTAAACCGACTACAGGCCTTGGGCCTTCATCTGCTCATACCACTAATGAAGTTAACCCGGCCCAAGTAGGCCGGTTTACGCCTAGTGGTAATATCCCCAACATTAGGCCCTAGATTGATTTGAACTGGTTCATGTCAATCCTTCACAAAATCTTGTGTCTTGGACATCTTCTGGTAATTGGTAAACCGCCATGTCGTCATCATTTCTGGTTGCTGTAAACCGGCATGACGTCATCATGAAATTTGTCATTTATAACGCCCTCTTTTAACAATAGCTCCTGGATCCGCGCGCTTGACCTAGCTCTATTGCTTTATAAATAAGACCGAAGGGTCATTTCTTTTCCTTTCCCTTCGTCCCTTCTTCTTCGTCTTCCTCGCGTCGCCAGCCTTGGAGCTCTGCCACCGCCGTCGACCTCCGCCTCGTCTTGGGCCGCTGCATCAACCTGAACATACCAGAGTATTGCGGTATCTTTCCGCATCTTCCCCGTTTCCGGTAAGCTTTCTCTTCTTCTTGACCTAGATCTGTTCTTAGGGTTCCATGTTCGTGCTGTGTTCGTCGCCTGCTCGTACTTGTTCTCTGGCTGTTGAATGAATCTGTGAACCCTTGCTGTGTTTAGCAGTACTCTCTAAGCATCCGCCTGTAATTTCTCATCTAAGTCCATAGATCTGACGCACATACCCGCTCAATGGTTCACTTCCGTTCTGCCTTACTCTTCGGAATATTTCCTGTTTTTGTGAGCTCGCTGTAGATCCGCGGCTGTAATAAGATCTTGTGAAACTAGTTTCTGCATACCTAGTTGTCCATAGCTTCAATTGCTTCCGATGCTTAGGTCAGGCGGTTTAACTTACCATAGAAAAAGTCACTAAACCGGTATATACCATTAGTCCCCTGGTTGAACCGCCAGAATCCATATGATGCCGCATTGTAGAAGACCGGTTTATAGGTATTGCCTCTGGTTTATCGTAGTTTAGATCAACACCTTCTTTTATCCAGCATATTCTTGAACCGGATCACCTATTTCTTGTAGATCTCGCCATGGCCAAACAAGTATATGAGTGCAATTGGGTTCCCTCTCGCGTCACAGAATCTCAGTTGGATGATCTAGTCCTGATCGGCGCTTTAGACAATAAAGATACGGTCCACTGGAGGGTTCCTGGAAATGAATGTCCTCCCACACCTCAGGAGGGAGAGGTTGTGGTCTTTGTAGATCACCAGGCCCGGGGCTTCAAACCGCCCGGTTCAAAATTTTACCGGGATGTGTTAGCCAACTTTCAGCTCCGTCCACAGGATATTGGCCCCAATTCTGTTACCAATCTATGTCATTTTCAAGTACTTTCTGAGGTATATCTTCAAGAGGAGCCTTCGGTCGAGTTGTTTAGAGACCTCTTCCATTTAAACCGTCGCACTGAATTTACCGACGGTCCCAATACTGAATTGGGCGGCATGGCCATTCAGAAGAGGAAGGAGATCACTTATCCCCACGTCAAACTCCACACTCACCCCAAGGAGTGGAATGCAACTTGGTTTTATTACAAAGATACCTCTCCTGAGAATGAAAATCCCTTGCCTGGCTTCCGTCCGGAACGGCTCAGCAACACTCACCCTTTTCCACAAAGACTAAACGCCAAGGAGAGAATTAAATATGCTTCGCAACAGTCCAAGCTCCGAGCCTTTATGGCCAACGGTTTAACGGGAATAGACCTTGCACGCTGTTGGATATCATGGAGCATACTGCCTCTGAGCCGGCGCCCCGGTTTGATGTGCAGGTATTCTGGTAGCGTCGACGACCCACTCCGACACACTAAAATCCAACTCTCCGATGATGAAGTCACAGATTCTGTAAAAAAGATGTTGAATGAACTGGAGCACCTCTGTGCTCAAACCGGTCTGCTTCCTTACTGCACCACCAACAAACCGCCAGCGGTAAGATTTTAGTTGCTCTATTGTTGAACCTGTTACTGCTTTATTTGTCTGATATTTAATTACTGCTGATCCAGGGTGATAATCCGTTTTGGAGCAAGAAGCTTCCACAAGATAAAACGGAGAAGGCAGGGCGGTCAACCCGGCCCAAGACCAAATTTATCAAGAAACCAACTCACAAGAGAAAAACCACTGCTTCATTTGATCCAGCTATTGATGATGATGTGGGTAACCCAGACCTTGAGGTAGAACTTGATTCACTTGGCTTACTTTTTACACGCCTTATTGATGATGATGCTTGTCAGGATGACGCTGAAGACAGCAATGCGGGATTCGTTGAGGTAACTATTCTCTCTTCCGATTCAGAAATCTTGCCTTTGCCAAAATTTCGCCAGGCAAACCGGAAAGTTAAATTTTCTCATCCTCTTGCTTATTTGGATCCCAAATTTCTTATGAAGACTCAGCAACATGAAGCTCGCCGCACAACCCGCACGATGGCGAGTAGTTACCTCCGCCGGTTTACCAAACAGTCCGGTTCAAAACGCCGCTCGAGGTCTCCGACCTTTTATTGATTTAAATCCTAAAGCGGGTTTCTTCATCAACCTCTTAATCCATCTGACTCCGATTATCAGGTTACTTCTCATTCATCTTCTGGTGAATCGTCGGCCACTCAGCTGCCACCGTTGAAAATAGTTCTTGGGTAAGACAAACTGAACATATGCTTCCAATATACTGTGTAATGGCTTATGCTTTTCCTTGACTCTTTGTTTTTCTTTCAGGGCCAAACCGAAACCAAGCAAGAAGGCCCGCTTGGATAAAGCGGCTGAAGAAGATGCAGCCCCAGAACATGACAAAACGCCAGATCTTGAAGAGTTTGCTCCTGAAGATATTCCCAATGATCCTCCTTTGCAAGATGATGCTATTCCCGAAGAGAGGCCTGTTAACACTTCAGCCTCTGCCGATCCGCCTGCCAACTCCGCCCGGATTGAGAAATCCCACAACCCTGCTGACAAACCGACCGCACCAACACAAACCGGCGAGTCCAAAGATGATGATGTTGTGATTACGGTGTAGGCCGCTTTGAACCGGGAATCTGTCACCTTAACCAAGCATACCGTAAAGAGGATTTTCCGCTCTGAACAAAGGAAAATGGGATGTTGAGCTGGAGACATATGCTGCTCTGAGTGCCCAAGATCTTCATTCGGCTATTTAAACCGCTTTATACTAGCCGCGTTGTGAAGCTGGTGCAGTGAAGATGATGAGGGATAAATTTGAGGTAACTTACTTCTTTACTTACTGCTATTGCATCAATCCTCCTAGCCCCCAAGGGTGGTTTGTAACCTTCGTCAAACCGGGACTTGAACACAATCCTCAACACTTTGAAATCCATCAGTATAGCGCCCAAGGGCCGGTTTGTAACCTTCGTCAAACCGGGGCTCCAATAGAAAAACTTAGAACATAATTTGATCAAATAGCCATTAGCCCCCAAGTGCCAAGTTGAATACCTATATTAAGCTTGGGACTTTGTAATCTAGTAATATATGAAAATTGAAGGTGCATTAGCCCCCAAGTATCAGGCGTGTAACTTTGTTATGTGGTTGATACTTCAATTGCTTGGACCGCTTGTTTAAAGCTAAATGCTGTCTGTATGCAGGCTGAGGTGAGAATCAAGGAGGACCGGATTGCCGATTTGCAGGAGACCTTGAAAACCCAACAGGCTGAAACGGACAAGGCAAAGGAAGAATTCACCAGCGCCTTGAGCATCACTGAATAGCTGAAGGAAGGCTTCAAGAAAGAGCGGGCTGATTGGGCCACTGAGAAGGCCGCTTTGACCAAAAGGGCTGAAAATGCTGAAGCTGCCCTTAAACCGGTGGTGGATGAACTTACGGCCGTAAAGCGGCAAATACACTCCATGACCGCTGCGATCTTTGGTAAGATCCTTTTAACTTCTGTGATAACTTGCACCTGCTGTAGTATAAATCCGGTTTGAGACCGTTCCTATCTTGTTGTAGGCACACGCATCGGGCACTTAGGAAATGATGTGCGGAAGAAACTGAAGGCTGCCTACACCTTGGTGAAATAATTGTATACCGGAGCCCAGCGGATCATCACCACAGCCTCTCATAATAACCCGGCACCCTCTTTAATCCAGGACACTCTTAACAGGTTGTCAATGCTTCCAGCCCGGATTGAGGAGCTGAAAAAATCCGCTGCTCGAACAGGAGCTATTAATGCCTTGATCCGGGCAAAGGCATGGGTGCCAGATTTTGATCTTGTGGAAGCAGCTCAAGGCTATCCCAGCCTGAAGGAAGATGGCTCTGAATTTAACGAAGATGATCTGAGGGTAATAAACCGTGCAGTTCGACCTCTGGCTTGTCAATTAGCTGAAGAAAGGGACTTGACGCATTATCAAGCGCAATACGACAATCAGAACAAGCGAGTGCCTGCCCCAACTCTTGAAGCGGAGATTCTGATTCCTCCAATCCGTAAGCATACTTACGCTCCTGATATTGAACCGTCTTCCCTGATCCATGAAGAGGCTGTTTTCCAAGCTTTAATGGGAATCGACTGGACCACTGTTGATTTCCAGCCAATGGGTAGAGACGAGGAAGCTGAAGCGGATGATGACGAGGAGTAGGCTTGAACCGGAAGCCGGTTTGGATAACTGTCTTTGGCATCTTTCCAAAATGACAATGATCGTATTCAGGCACCGTGTTGCCTTGTAATAGGATAGTTAATACTTCTATCTTGGATATGCCTTCGTGCATAAGTACTGAAGCCTTTGTTCGAAAAACCTCAACTCATATTTCCTGCAATCAGAAAAATTTGAACTTGATGGGCGGTTATACCGCCAGCCGGTTTATGATCTTGATATGTGTATCAGCAATATAACAAATAGGTGATACAAAATACCTGCCATGTTTGGGCATGAAGCTGGCTTAGCCAAGCTTGAAGCGGAGGTTTTATAAACCAATACCGCAACAAGGGGGGAGAAAACAGCTCCCGTATAAACCGTACTGAATCAATACAAGCCCCCTTGTTACTCCATGATGTTAACAGAAAAAGGTAAACCGGGCATACTTATCCGGATTAAAGGGGAATCAAATCCATCGGCTGAACCGGAAAAAGGTTTTTGTTGACATAAAAGAAAATCCAACAAAAACAAAGAACAAACAAGCCATGAAAATAACATGGAAGCAAAGGCAATGATAAAAACCGTTTGCAAAAATATGCTATACTGAGCTGATCAGATGGTGTTACCATGGTCGGACAGGACCAAGCCCCCAATAGGAGTGACAATGATTCAAGTCAGCCAGGTATCCAAATGATTCGTGGTATATATGCCAAATCAAGAGGTGTGGCAATGGTTTGGGTACGACCAAGCCCCCAAGTGATTTTGTGGCCTCAGGCCGATCAAGAGGCGTGACTGGTTCAGACTTGACCATGTCCCCAAGTGATCTGGTGGCTGTCACCTATCAAGAGGTGTCGCGTTGGTTCGGACACGACCAAGGCCCCAAGTGATATATAAAAAGCAAACATCAAGGGGTAAACCGGAGGCCGCTTTAAAAACAGAGCCACTCCATGTAACCACGCATGATAAGAAAGATAGAGACCCCGCTTTTAGCTGAGGCTCCGGTTTTATTATATCAAAGATAATATATACACTGTCATGATATGTACATAGATAGAGCCGATGGCTCAAGTGTAGTAAGGCGAAGATGAGCTATGTTCCACGGCTGTTGGTCTCCTCCTCGATGTGCGTGAGTCTTGATGCTCTCGAATATCAATCGATAATACGACCCGTTGTGCAGATTCTTGCGACCACAAAAGGTCCCTCCCAAGGTGGGGATAACTTGTGCATATCTGTGCGGTCTTGGATGAGTCGAAGCACCAAATCTCCTTCTTGAAAGGTTACGGTTCTAACCGGCGATCGTGATAGCGGCGAAGATCTTCTTTGTAAATCGCCGAGCGGGCAGCCGCTATATCACGCTCCTCGTCCAATAGGTCCAAAGCGTCTTGCCGTCTTGTCTCATTGTCGCTTCAACATAAGCTGCCACACGAGGCGAATCGTGCGGATATCACTAGGGAGAACTGCCTCTGCTCCATAGACCATGAAAAATGGTGTGTATCCTGTGGACCGGTTTGGCGTAGTATTGATACTCCATAGCACATATGGTAGCTCTTCAACCCAACATCATGGTGTTCTTTGCAATGGGACCATGAGCCGGGGTTTGATGCCTCGCAAGATCTCTTGATTAGCTCGTTCTGCTTGTCCATTGGACTGGGGGGGTGCCACTGATGATACGTCAAGTCGGATGTGCTCACGTTCACATAACTCCTTCTTAGCGCCCTTGGATAAATTGGTACCGTTGTCAGTAATGATACTATGTGGAAAGCCAAACCGGAAAATCGCCTTTTTGATGAACTGCACCGTTGTTGCTGCGTCACACTTGCTGACAGGCTCCGCTTCAACCCACTTGGTAAATTTGTCAACTGCCACCAAAAGGTGGGTTTTCTTGTCCTTGGATCTTTTAAAAGGTCCGACCATATCCAGCCCCCAAGTTGCAAACGGCCACGTTATTGGGATCATCCTCAATTCTTGAGCCGGCACATGAGCACGCCTTGAAAATTTCTGACATCCATCACACCGTTTAACCAAATCCTCCGCATCAGCATGTGCTGTCAACCAGTAGAACCCATGATGAAGCGCCTTTGCCACCAGAGACTTTGAACCGGCGTGGTGTCCACAATCCCCTTCATGGATTTCTCTTAAGATTTCGCAGCCTTCCTCAGGAGAAACACAACGTTGAAACGCCCCTGATACACTGCAATGATGCAATTCACCATTGACAATCGTCATAGATTTCGATCGCCGGACTATCTGCCTGGCTAGAATCTCATCCTCTGGTAACTCCCCCCGGTTCATGTACGCAAGAAAAGGAACTGTCCAATCCGGAATAACATGCGGGGCTGCCACCAATTGAGCCTCCGGATCAGAATAGCCAAATCCGCTTCACAGGGAGCTTGGTGACGGGTTGTGCAATCGTCGAGAAAAGACATTAGGCGGGACGGTTTGTCTTTGAGAGCCCAACCGGCTTAAAGCGTCCGCCGCTTCATTCTTCGACGGTCCACATGATCCACTTGATAACCCTTGAAGCAACCCGCAATATTATCCACTTCCGACGATATGCAGCCATGGCGGGTCCTTAGAATCCCAAGTGCGGACACTGTTGAGCCACGAGTGCGAGTCACGAAGCACTTAACCGGCTTAAATTCATCTCCTTAGCCACACGGAGACCATGGAGCAAGGCTTCAGTACTCAGCTGCATTATTAGTACAAGGGAACATTAAGCGGAGAACATAACAAAACTTATCACCTCGTGGGGAAGTTAATCGACTCCAGCCCGAGCCTTCAATTGCTGGATCCATCAAAATGAATAGTCAATATGTGTGATCCGGCTTCTCCTCTGTGCTTGTAACTCCGTCCGGTCATTGATGAAATCAACAAGTGCTTGAGACTTCACCGCCGTCCGAGGTACATACTTGATCCGTGTGGCCCAAGCTCTATAGCCCACTTGGCAATCCGGCGATCGCCTCCGGTTCTGTGATATCACCCAAGGGGCTGAACCGACCAACGTGATGGGGTGCCCTTGAAAATACTGCTTCAACTTCGGTGACCATGAAGACACCATAGACCAGCTTACGCCAATGCGGATACCTTTGCTTGGATTCAATAAGCACTTCGCTGATATAATAAACCGGCCACTGAACGGATATTCCTTGCACCCTCCTCTTGCGTTCCACCACAATAGCCACGCTTAACTGCCCGAGCATTGGCTGCTACGATATAATAACATGGCTCCTTGTCAACGGAGCTGCAAAACGGCGGATTGGTTAATTGCGCTTTAAGTCCTCAAATGCTTCATCGGCAGCGGACTCGAGCGAAATTGTCATCTTCCTCGGCATTTGGTACAAAGGATGGCCTTCTCTCCGGCGGTGATAAACCGGCTCGGTCTTGGCGATTCTGCCCGCCAAGCGCTGAACATCGTTGATACACCGGTTTAGCCAGGAGGTAATAGCCGCAATCTTCTCCGGATTAGCCTCAATTCCTCTGTTAGACACCGAAACCTAGTAACTTGCTGCGGAACACCAAAGACACACTTGGCGGATTAAGCATCATCTTGTAAATCGCAAGTTGTCAAAGGTTTCCTTCAAATCATCCACCGGCGTCTCCTACGCCTTGACTTCACTACAATATCATCCACATAGGCGTGCACATTGCGGCCGATCTGTTTATCAGCCAATTCAGTACACACCGTTGATAGGTGGCTTGGGCACTCTTGAGCCCGAAGGGCATGGATACATAGCGAAGGCTCAAAGGGAGTAATAAGCGCTGTTTTCTCCTGGTCATAATCGCCATTTTGATCGATGATATCCGGTATGCATCCAAAAACTCAAGCGCTCACAACCCGTCGTGGCATCAATGATCTGGTCAATGCGGGGAGGGCAAAAGGATCCGCTGGACAAGCCTTGTTAAGATCCGTGTAATCCACACACATCGCCAAGTGCCGTTTTTCTTAAGAACCAAAGACCGGATTAGCAAGCCACTCTGGATGGAACACCTCAATGATAAAACCACCGCCAAAAGCACGCCACTTCCTCTCAATGGCTGCGCCTTTCTTCGTTAAACCGGCGGAGGAATTGTTTCACGGTTTATACTTAGGATCCACATTAAGAGTGTGCTCAGCGAGTTCCACTACTAGGGAAAAGCCTAGCAGCAGCGCGGGTTTTAGGCCTATTAGCAGCGGTACCGCTACTAATAAGCGCTTCTGACTAACTTATAGCGATGGCGCGGGTGCCACCAGCTACTGACTAACGTATAGTGGCGCGGGTTTAAACCAGCTACTACTAATCTGTAATCTCGGAAAAAAAAATTGAATTTTTTCGAAAACATATTTTGATTTTTTTCAAATTTTCAAATTCTGAATTATTTTAACTCAAATCTCTAATCACCCCTAATCGCTGCTCAATTTAATCTCTAATCACCCTCATCATTCCAAATCATCTAACTTCCCGGACGGTCACCCATCCTCTCACTACTCCACTGAGCACGCTTAACTTCGGGTTCTATTCTCCTCGTTTCCAAATCGCACTTGTTGTTTTCGACAATAGTGAGATGTCAATCCTATTAACCTCGAAATTTAGCTTGAGCATGAAGTCACACATTTCCTTTGTTTGAGTTTGAAACTATTGTTCTAAAAATTAGTAACACTAATATTTCTTGAATAATTAGTTTGACCACCGTTTGACCAGATTTGACCACAGTTTGACCAGATTTGACCACAGTTTGACCATAGTTTGACCAGATTTGACCAAAATTCAAAAAAACTAAAATAATTATTTATTAACACTAATATTCTTGAATAATTAGTTTGACCATATTTAACAAAAATTAAAAAAAAAATTCGAATTTTTTTGCCTCCAGATCTTAAAAGCCCCGTAACTTTTTTTCTGTTAGGCTTTTTAGGATTTTGAAAATGTTTAACGGGGTTCCCCCGTTTAAATTCGGATGTAACTTTTCGAGTAGATGCTTTTTCATATAAAAAACTTTTTCATCCGAGTTCATATGCAAAAGTTATGGCCATTTTCATACAAATTTCCAGAGAGATTTTGCAAATAAAGTCGAAATTCATATTTGTAAATTTTCCCAACAACTAGACCACATATCACATGGGAAACTTATTTTCTTTTATTTTTTGACATTTTTATCATTTTCTTTTATTTTTTAAAACTGAAAAGCGGTCGAGGGGGGTAGACTTTGCCAAATAGATCGACCCAGCTACTACTATGATGCGATTAGCGATGGCGGGTTTTAACCTCGCTACTACTAAGTTGATAGCAGTAGTGCGGGTTAGTAATAGCGAGGTTAAAACCCGCGCTCTGCTATGAACTTAGCAGCGGCGAGGTTAAAACCTCGCTACTACTATGGCATATCCGGGGGCGCAGTGCAGACCGCTTAGTAGTAGCGAGGTTACAAACCCAGCTGCTGCTATCAACTTAGTAGTAGCGAGGTTTAAAAACCTGCGCTGCTAGTAAGTAGCAGTAGCGAGGGTTTTTAGCCCTCGCTGCTGCTAAGATTCTGTGTATAGCCTTTTCCCTAGTAGTGTTCCCTCGGTACACCTGGCATGTCGGACGGTTTCCATGCAAAGATGTCCCGATTCTCATGGATGAACTCGATGAGCGCGCTTTCCTATTTGGGATCCAGATTGGCACTGACAGTGAACTGCTTGGACGAATCGCCGGGCACGAAGTCAACAAGCTTGGTCTCAGCTCCCGATTTGAACTTCAGATCTGAATCATGCTCTGTAGTTGGCTTCTTCAACGGAGTCATATCCGCCGGATCAACATTGTCCTTATAGTACTTCAACTCCTCCATAGCACAGACCGACTCTGCATAAGCCGCATCACCTTCCTCACATTCCAAAGCAACCCTACGGCTCCCATGAACCGTTATTGTCCCCTTGTAACCCGGCATCTTGAGCTGCAAGTAGATATAACAAGGCGCGCCATGAACTTGGCGTGGTGGCCGCCAAACAAGGCATAATCGGGCTCGGTTTCACCACCTCAAATGTTAGTTTTTCCGACCGGGGTCGTGCTCGTCCCCAAAAGCCACATCCGGGCTATCTTACCAACAGGATATGCAGATTTGCGGGCACCACACCATGGAACACCGTATTAGGCGGTGCGAGATCCTTGTCATTAGACCCATGCGGCGGAATGTCTCATAGTGCAAGATGTTATCTGCTTCCTCCATCCATGAGTACCTTGGTGAATTTATAACCCCCCACCTGAGGGTCTACCACTAATGCTAGATGGCCCGGATTATCAACCCGGGGCGGGTGATCCTCTCTGCTCCACACGATAGGCTGCTCCGACCAGCGCAAGTAACGTGGTAAGGCCGGTTCAACAGAATTCACCGCTCGCTTGTGGAGTTTTCGGTCGCGTTTATCCAAGCTAGTTGTGGAAACATGATATTGCCCATTGTTCAACTGTTTTGGCTGGCTCTGATAACCCGACTGCTGTTGCTGGCCGTTCTGATTATTCTGGTGGTTGTGACCGCCCTGATTGAGACCTGAACCGGAAGCTCCATCGTGACCCGGCCCATGAAAACCGGATCCTGAACCGCCACCTGACCCGTGGTCATACCGGAAGGCATTAGAGTTTTTAAACTCCTGCATAATATAACAATCCTTCCAAAGATGGTTAGCCGGCGCCTCCGTCGTCCCGTGCTTTGGGCAAGGCTGATTCAACAAATAATTCAAACGGCTTGCGTTAGGATTGGGAGCCCCATTACGATTTGTCGCTTTACCTCTGCGCCGCTGCCCACATCTGTGCATTAGTGTTGGCCACAAAGTCCATGCTGCCATCCGCCTTGCGCTTGCCTCCGTTCCATGACCCGCCGGTTTGTCTGTTGCCCCTTGGGTTGCTATTCTTCTTTCCTTCCTGCTTCATCATCATCGGTCTCGGGATCCTTGATACTGTTGAATCAGCATACTTCACTAAAGCGGCCATGAGGGTTCCCATGTCATTCTGAGAACCGCTTCATCGTCCCATTTTCAATTTTAAAGGCTTAAACGGCAGTTGCCTTCGAGGTTAAGATCGCGAGTCGGCATTAATCTGTCGAACGAGTGCAAAACTTCGGCGCTGCGCGCAATGGGTCGTTGATTCTCCTTCCTCCACAGACACAAGCCGCCAGGTCTACTATGGACTTGGGCTGCTTACATGTATCCTTGAAATTCTGGATAAACCGGGCCATAATCGGGCCCATGAGCTGATGGAATTGGGCGGTAGGCTCTTTAACCAAAATCGAGCCGTGCCTTTAAGCATCATGGTGAAGTATTTTGCACAGCGTCTCATCCACGTCTAGCATCTCCATGGCCATCTCATAACTCTCTACCCACGCTTCAGGGGATAAATTAGCGGTGTAATTCGGCACCTTGCGCGGACCCTTGAAATCTTTGGGCAGGCGCACATTGCATAAAGCGAGGATTAAACAAGGCACTCCCAAAGCGGATGCGACTCCTGGTCCGGCGAAGGTGGTAGGGCGAACCGGTGTGAGTTGACCCGCATCATCTGTCTTGCTAACTCGGCCTCCCTTCCGTGCGGGCCGGTCCACCACATCCTGAGCATCGCGAACACCACCTGCCGGGTTATTGCCACGGGCCGCTTCACGGCCTCGCGCATTGCTCGATATAGCTGGTTCATCCATGCGCCTGCTATAGCTCCGGCTTGGACGGGGCGTAGAGTGAATCCGATCACGGCTGTACGAATATGCTTCCTGCTGAATCAGCGCGGTCCGGAGAAGCTCCTTAACCCGGCGCGTCTCTATCGCCTGCGGAGAGTCCCCTTCGACTGGGATAGCCTCTAATCGCGCGGCAGCTGCAACAAGGTTATCCATAGGATTAGAATAATGACCAGGGGGCGTCTGGACCGGCAGAGGAACCACAATGTTCTGTTGAGGAGGTTCCATCAGGCGAGGTTGGACCGTCGCCCCTGGTCCGGGCGCCTCAATCCGGTTTGTCTCCAGGTACTGTGGCGGATTACTGGGTCCAGCTCCTGGAGTGTGAAAGAGATTTCGGGGATCAAATCCTAACGGCAGGCGTGATCTGTGCTTCCGCTTCAAAACCTCCTGTGATGCGTTCTGGTCAAGCATGAGTTTGTAGGCATGGGCGTCCAAAGCGGCCCGCTCTGCCGCCATCCTGTCTTTTTCTGCTGCCAGATCCGCTTTGGCTTGCACGATCTACTCTCTCACCTTTGCAATCTCTACATTATGGGCCTCCTGATCCGCCGGATTGTCTTCTGCCATAAGCGCGGCTAGTGCATCAAACAGATCAGATAGAACTTGAACGGCGGGCGCAAGGCCTCCTGCCCCTGCTGCCGTTGCAGCTGCTGATCCGGAGAAACATCGCTGCGGCGGTCGAAGAGTGATTCGCCGCTGTGTGCGGCCATGAATATTCAACCCGGTTGACCTGGCACAGGGGTCCGGAATCTGCCGCCACCGAACAACCCTAACCTGATCGTCTTGCAACTGGTATAGCGATTCGATCTCTCGGTTGAGGACTCGTCACGGAATAGACGACGGTCTCACTACCGTGTTCTGATTCGTCCTCACGCTCTCCTCCGTGGACGACTCCAACGAAGACACGCTTCACGGCCGGTTTAGCCTGGGTAGATCTCGCACGCTGAGCCGTCTCGACGAAGTTGGTGCAGATGTCCGGCTCAGGCCCAGACTCACCGATCTTGCCGATGAAAACGTGTATGCCACCAAAGGGGACCCGGTACCCGTACTCGATCGAATCGGCCTCGGGACCCCATCCTGCGTCGTCGATGTAGATCCTGCCACGACGACTCTTGGTCATCCGGCCCACAACATAGCCTTCGAGTCCCTTGAGCTTGCCCTCCAAGATCGTCAAACCATCGTCACGATAGCCCCACGGTGGGCGCCAAGCTGTCGTGGATTTGTCACGGCGGATGTCCTAGTGAAAGGACTTAGTCGTGGAGCCATCGCTACGAGTTTACTTGAAGGGGTTAAGCGGACACAAAGACACGAGGATTTTATACTAGTTCGCCCCGATGAAGGTAAAAGCCTCGTCTAGTTGTGATGGAATTGATGTGATCTCGATGGCTAGGAGCAAACAAGCCGCCTAGGCTCGAGTTGTGGTTGTCTGTCTGAACACGCCGGTCGTCCCCTTATATACACGGGTGGCGCCGTCGGTCCTGAAGTCCCAACCGGTTCATACTCGTATCCCGGTTGGTGTCTCTCTATTCCTAACTTACAATACAAGTTATACATCAGGCCGGTTTACGGCTACAGGTTCTAAACCGACTACAGGCCTTGGGCCTTCATCTGCTCATACCACTAATGAAGTTAACCCGACCCAAGTAGGCCGGTTTACGCCTAGTGGTAATATCCCCAACAGTCTCCGAATATAGTCGTCCAATATGTCAATCTTTATGTCTCGACCATTTCGAGACTCCTCGTCATGTCCGAGATCACATCCGGGACTCCGAACAAACTTCGGTACATCAAAACTTATAAACTCATAATAAAACTGTCATCGCAACGTTAAGCGTGCGGACCCTACGGGTTTGAGAACTATGTAGACATTACCTAGAACCATTCTCAGTCAATAACCAATAGCGGGACCTGGATGCCCATATTGATTCCTACATATTCTACGAAGATCTTTATCGGTCAAACAGCATAACAACATACGTTGTTCCCTTTGTCATCGGTATGTTACTTGCCCGAGATTTGATCGTCGGTATCCAATACCTAGTTCAATCTCGTTATCGGCAAGTCTCTTTACTCGTTCCGTAATACATCATCTCATAACTAACTCATTAGTTACAATGCTTGCAAGGCTTAGGTGATGAGTATTACCGAGAGGGCCCAAAGATACCTCTCCGACAATCGGAGTGACAAAACCTAATCTCGAATTATGCCAACCCAACATGTACCTTCGGAAACACCTGTAGAGCACCTTTATAATCCCCCAGTTACGCTGTGACGTTTGGTAGCACACAAAGTGTTCTTCCGGTAAACGGGAGTTGCACAATCTCATAGTTGCGGGAACTTTGTATAAGTCATGAAGAAAGCAATAGCAGTATACTAAACGATCAAGTGCTAGGCTAACGGACTGGGTCATGTCAATCACATCATTCTCCTAATGATGTGATCTCACTAATCAAATGACAACACATGTCTATGGTTGGAAACATAACCATCTTTGATTAATGAGCTAGTCAAGTAGAGGCATACTAGTGACTATAGTTTTGTCTATGTATTCACACATGTATCAGGTTTCCGGTCAATACAATTCTAGCATGAATAATAAACATTTATCGTGATATGAGGAAATAAATAATAACTTTATTATTGGCTCTAGGGCATATTTCCTTCATTTTGGGCTGCCCGCCGCCCCTAGGGGTGGAACCCTAGGTGGGGGCGCAGCCCCCCTCTCCCCCTATATATAGTGGAGGCAAAGGAGCAGCCCGAGACACAAGTTTTATTCTCTTGTTGGTGCAGCCCTACCTCTCTTTCTCCTCATATCTCGCGGTGCTTGGCGAAGCCTTGCTGGATCACCACGCTCCTCCACCACCACCATGCCATTGTGCTGCTGCTGGATGGAGTCTTCCTCAACCTCTCCCTCTCTCCTTGCTGGATCAAGGCATGGGAGACGTCACTGGGCTGTACGTGTGTTGAACGCGGAGGTGCCGTCCGTTCGGCACTAGGATCTCCGGTGATTTGGATCATGATGAGTACGACTCCTTCAACCCCGTTCTCTTGAACGCTTCCGCTTAGCGATCTACAAGGGTATGTAGATGCACTCTCCTTCCCCTCGTTGCTGGTTTCTCCATGGATAGATCTTGGTGACGTGTAGGATTTTTTTTTTGAATTTCTGCTACGTTCCCCAACATTTTCCACATATCTCACTATGCGTTTGGCAGTTGTCCAATGAACTGTAGTGGATGCACGAAGAAACTGGCAAACTTTGGTAACAACAAAAGAGATATCAGGCCTTGTCAGAGTTAAGTATTGAAGTGCTCCTACTAAACTTCAGTATCTAGTACTGTCCTCTTGGTTCAAGGGATCTTTTTCATCAAGTGATAATTTTTCTATACTAGACAGGGGAGTCGGTGAAGGTTTGCATCCTTGCAGACCAACTCTTCTTACCAAATCAGTGGCATATTTTTCCTGAGACAGGTGGAGGCCATCTCCCTGTTTCTTGACTTCAATACCTAGAAAGAAGTGCAGATCTCCAAGTCCTGGAGAGCAAACTCAGCACTTAGATCCTTCAATAGTCATGTCACTGCTTCATTAGATGAACTTGTGACCATGATATCATCAACATAAATAAGCACAAATATGGATGTTTTTGCCTTGTTGTAAATAAACAGAGATGTATCAGACTTAGAGGGAACGAAACCAAGTGCTTGCAACTTTTGACTGAGATGTGAGTACCATGCTCTAGGAGCCTGCTTCAGCCCATATATAGGGCTTTATCAAGCTTGCACACATGGAAGGGTTTGTTTTTGTTCTCAAAACCAGGAGGTTGTTTCATGTATACTTTCTTTTCTAGAACACCATGAAGAAACACGTTCTGCACATCTAGTTATCTAAGGCTCCATCCCCTGAAAACAGCAATAGTCAATACAAGACGAATAGTGGCAGCCTTAACAACGGGACTAAAAGTGTCCTCATAATCGATGACATACCATTGTTTGAAACCTTTTGCAACCAGTCTGGCTTTATACCTGTCTATGATTCCATCAGATTTTCTTTCAATCCTGAAAACCCACTTGCAGTTAATTAAATTTTTACCTTGCCGTGGGAGGACCAGGTGCCATGTTTTTTTTTCTGAAATGCCATGTATATCCATAGCCTTTTTTCACCATGTGTCACTAAGTGCCTCTTCAAGGGTACTTGGTTCAGCTTTAGAGCATGCTAGACCAGATTCGGTTACATGTTTATAGTTGACAGGTTGAATTACCCCTTTCTGCAATCGTGTATGCGGAGGAGCGGGTGAAGCATTGTTTCTATTTGCAACAGAAGATCTATCACCTGCGCCGTGCAATACCGAGGCATGCCCTAGGGCATCCGCTGCTGCGGTAGCGTGATTTTCTGTGGCGTCTGGTGATGGCTAGTGTGCTGCGGGCTGCACGGAAGATCCCCTCCCACAGGCTAAGTCCGCAGCAGACTCATCATTGCACGGTGATGACACGGGCCTGGCCGAATCTGCACTAGATTGCGCGCCGAGCGGGCCAGTTAGATTGACATTGGGCCTGGCACATGTCCCCTACACGTTGGACGATGTGCCTGTCGGCCGGCGACGCACATAGTGGCGGGGTCCGCTTGCAGGCCGGCAGGCCTCATGCAGCCGTGTAGTGGTGGCCGATTGGAGCGGGCCAGATGCCGCGTCCATCCCAGTGGTCTGAAAGAAGATAACCACCTACGCCATGCTCATGTTGTAGCGCTGGTACGAGATCGAGCAGGAAATCCGGGCGAGGCGTGCTGCGCGCGCTGCCCTCATTGTTGTCGGGCTGCCTCCGGACTCAGCGGAGCCTGAGGAGGAGGAGGAGGAGGCGGAGAAGGAGGAGGAAGAGGAGCGGCAGCCGGCTCCGCCTGAGGACGAGGAGGAGACAGAGCAGCCAGAGCAGGAGATGGCGTTGACTCCGAGTTTCAACATGTAGCAGGTGGAGGTGGAATTCGCCGTCGCCCAAGCGGACGAGATGGCGGAGCAGCAAGCCTTCTTGGAGTCCATCCAGGATGAGGCATATGTGGAGGCCAACTGGCGGTTCATCCGGAAGGAGCAGGCGACGACCGACGCGCCCTCTTCGACGAGGACGCAGCCGAGATGGATATGCAGGCCGCGCGGAGGTGCCTCAGGAGCCAGAGTTGCGGTTGCCGCCCATGTACCCTGCGCCGAGCACGGAGATAGTGGACATCTCCGACGAGGATGAGCTAGTTGATTTTTTATTTTTTGCATGCTTTTGTATGAATTTAAGATTTTTTTTATGAGGTATTCAGATGCAGATGAGGAAATTTAAGACGTGTCCGGTCGCGTCCACGGACGTGAGAGCACAGCTCAAGCTCGTGCCAATACTGCTATTTAAGTGACTAGCTAGCGCCCGGCTCTACCTCAACCAGCTAGTAGTTCTATTCACTAACCCTGGCCTCCATGACAAGCGTCTTTGTTTACGAGGGAGATAGGTATATAGGTGGGAAAAAGCAAAGATGTTGATAGGCATAGAAGGCATTCGGGAACCCGAGATATCCTGAGGAAGCAAATAATGTTTATGGCCACATTAGCATTGCGTTGGTAGAAGATGCCCACTCACATGTGGCACAGGTGATTCATGATCCGCAAGTAAGTGTGATGCGTTGTGTGCGTCTACCGCTTCTGGCAAATTAAAAAGAACTCACTGTAATTTGATTGAATCGTGTATGCACGTACGTTCTCTCTACGGTCACGTAAAACGCTCACCACATACATCGCGGCCTTAGTGATGCATGCTTTGTTGGAAAAGGATATTTTTTTTTAGAAAAGGAGGAGGACCCCCGCCCTCTGCATCTGGGCGATGCATATGGCCACTTTATTAATTATTTTTACAAGACCTTACAAAGTCATACAACAGTAAGACTAAAGTCACCGTCTAAGCAACAACTGTCGTTACTCCTATCCAATTCATGTAGGGGCGCTGATAGACTAAACAGACATCGCAGCCAAGCCTAACCATCTAAGACCTGAGGTCCCAACCAGGACGCCTGCCGGGTATGGGGCACCTACCAGTCCGGCACACTCCTCAACCAGGACGTCTGCCGGGTATGAGGCCGCCGCAGCCACCTGCCACCAATCCATCTTCAGTGATATACTGCTGCACCACCTTGCCCGGCCTCTCTGCCATCAACGCCACCACGACGCCTGATAACGTCACCCTCCTGCGCGAGTCCCTCGCCACACACCAGGCGCCGAGTCTCCACTGCGCCACGCCGCCGAGAAACACCACCATTAATGTGTGGTATGAAACACCGCACCACCAATTATTCCGTCCACTGGTCCCAGCCCGTGTACACCTCCAAGAATGATGCCACAAGAGGGAAACGACACAATAATGCCGCCGTCATCCGCTCTACTGATCTAGGGTTTCCCCCGGAGGTAGCAGATAGTGGCCTGGAACTTCTCAACAGTGATGCCTTCAACAAGGGAACGACACCGAATAGTGCCGCCATCGCCGGCCTCGGCAGCAGCCGCGAGCAGGTATTCACCCAGATCTGTTCCAATGGCCTCCATCAATTGTCTTGTGCACGGATCGTCCACCACCGCGGCTGCCGCCACTGCCTGACCGGCCATGGCACCACCACGACACCTACAGCCGGTGGCACCACCAGCCCGCGTGATGAGCCGCAGCACCGCGCCATACCAGATCCGGCGAACGGCACGCCAGCCGAGCCCGAATCTCGCCCCCACCATCCGCGTCAGCAGCGGCCCGCGAGGACCCAGATCAGGCCCGCACGGGCGGCCAAGACCGCGACCGCACGCCCACGACGGAGCTCCCATCATGGCGACACCGTGCTGCGCGCCAGCGACCACCACTGCCACGATCGAGGACGCCGCCGTGAAGACGAGCTCCGGACAGTCACCAGTCGCCTGAGATCTCCCCATCAAAACAGCAGCCGACGAGGAGCACGAGCCCCGCCGCCACCGGCTCCACGCAGGCTTTGCCTGCCGGAGGCCACCGGCGATGGCGAGGGGGTGAATGGGATGGGTGGGGCGAGGAGAGGCTGGGGGGGTTCGCCGCGCCCATGTCGCCCCGGGGAGGGAGCGGCGCGGGGGCAGATCTGGAAGAGGACTTGTGACAGCAGAGGCACCGACCTTTTTTTCTTTGGCTTTCAAAATTCAATCTTTCGTATCTCTCTAAGTGAAAGTCCAAATTAACTTTCGTCTTCATATTCATGTTGTTTGTGATGAGGACTTTTGAATAAGACCTATTTTGAATACGTTTTTGACGGGTTTAAAAACTTCTTTAAGTTTTAGTTGAAACTTGATACAAATAACGGCAAAAAAATCACATGTTTCATAAACTAAAACTTGAATTTGGTGTGACTTCGTGCGGAATCCAACAGATTTGTGGATCGTGAGACAATCGTATGGCCGAGCACGCTAGACAGATGGGTGCCTCTACAGATTTCCGATGCTTTGTTCCTTGTTTTAGACTAAAGGCATTCATCCCGTGCTTTACCTTGGGCGGAATCCAACCACTTTGTGGAACGTGAGACAATCTTGTGGCCTAGCACACTAGACAGGTGGGTGCCCCTATGAATTTCCAATGCTTTTGTTCCCTGTTTTAGAAGGCATTCATCCCTGGCGTTTTATAGAAACAAATCCGGGACACCAGCTTATCCAGAAGAACGGAACATCCAAATTAATAACGGGAATACAACCCTAGAACCGTAATACACCCTAGGGAAGCAAGGTCGAAAGCATTTGTTGTTCATAAAAGAAGATCACCAGAAGGATTGAGCACATCAAAAAGTCCTATCATAATTAAAGCAGTCCCAACATAGGACACCCCAGGGAACACCTAAAACATACTCCTCTCTTTAATAAACACCCGTGGAAGATAAGATCAGTGACACCGCTTCGACATCTTCTTGCATCGCTTCACCGGTCTTAAAAAAAGCAACTGGGTTATGCGACCCTCGAGAACAGCCCCTTGCCGCAAGAATGAAACAACATAGTGTACAGCCCGATGCCATTTTCCCTGTTAGAGCCTATCCGACACATTACTAGACTTTTGTTTTTGTTTAATTAGATGATGCCTCGCATGTTGCAATGAGAATTGTAGAACATAGGGAAATATATTTGATATATTGTAGAACACTATTTGTAGTAATACACGATAGCTGACATGAAATCTGAGAAACTGCTATTGGTGTTCAACCACAAAGAAACGAAAAACTGCATTTCTCTGAATCAGATGATAGACCAAATTGCATAGCAAAAGGGGAAACGAAGAACCTACTAAACAAGAGTGTGGAGGCATTCAAGGAAATCCTAGCAATCATATTGCACCAGCAAATTTGTTCAAATCCGAAATGCGACAACTATATATCTTGATATACATTATGCGTCGTAGAAAAAACCAATGCCTAACCAAAATCTAGAAATACCGACATCCAACTGTTCGGCCTTGGATGGAGCTGGAACGTTACAATTAAAATAGTTGGATCGCAACAATTTATTTATTTCATATCATATCTATTGTCAATCTGGATAAGGCACAATTCTCATTTCATCTCTAAAGTAAGAACCATGTAGTGCCATGTATCATGTGCCAAAAATTCTTGCAAAGAGGAACTGGTTGTGCATAACCAAATTTTACCGTTTCAACTGAGCAGGCTGATGCAAGCATACAACATGACCACAGTTGTTGATCCTTCCTTTCTCTGTATCATCGGTACATGTAATCTAAAAATAGCATGTGTAGTGGAAAAAGGAGAAAATTACAATAGGAGTCTGTAAACGTGCGCCATAGGTTCACCATTGTCCATTAAGATGAAAATTGAAGTGGAATGTGTGAGGTTAGGGTTTGTTGGTGTGGCAGCAGCAGTGGCTTCGCTTTGCAGCTTGGTGTTGCGGCCTCTTCTCCATCATGTTGGTTCATCCTCCGGTGCCAACATGTGGCATCTAAGCATTTTTTGGAGATTGGGATCTTGGATCTTCTGGCAGAGACAACTGTTTCTTGTCAATTTATCATGGAGGGAGGGCCATTTCGACTGAAATATTTTCATAAGAGTTCTGAAGTACTTTAGCAGAAGAACAAAAAGTATCGATGATATTGAATACATATATTTAGATCAGCGAAATAACCAAAATGCTTTCATGAACCAATTATATACTATTTTTAAAGTATGTCTTGCATTTTTGTAATCCCATCCCACTTCAAAATACATTGGATTATCTAACAGGCCTACTCCCGTCGGTATATCCATCTGATAATACTATATAGATTATGGGTTTATGTAGTGGTCATGGTTGGTGCTAAGATCGACGAATAGAGACTATTTGATTGGTGACTTTTGTCTTAATCGAGTTGGTTGGTGATGATCAGGACATATGTGTGCAAATTTCATAGTCTAGTTTACTACTATGTACATACACCAGTTAGTTATTCTTAGGTGTATCCAATGTTCAAGAAATCGTTAACTGGTAGTTGTTCGGTCGGTTTAGGAGTAGCGATTAATCGGTGAATCGGCCTATTAAATGGATTAATAGGTGAATTGGCCTATTAAATGGATTAATCGGTCGACCATTAATCGGTACACTGAATAGGAGCCTGCCCATATATATCTGGTTTTTTATGTATTATATCATTCTCTCATGCTTCCAACTATGTAATATACCAACAAATATTGTCGCACGCATATAAAAACCATATAGAGAAGGGGTAAAATTATTAATTATAGCTATTAAAGAGCGGGGTAGGGCTGGAATGGGTTACAGGCCGAAAAACTGACTTTGTTTGCCCACCTGTAAATGGGCCACTAGGGATTACTCGGCCTGACAACGGATTAATTGGTCTAACTGGCCAATTAATCGGCCAGACAAGTTAACGCGGCGAATAGGTGTTATTTGATTCGGCCACGCTGTGAATAGCAATTAACTGGCCCGTTAACTGATTAATCGAGTGAATTCTTGAACAGTGGGTGTATCAATTTGATACGATGCTTTGGGTCACTATAAACTCCTTCTGTTGAAAACAAAATCAGCTAAATGGTTTGGGATGTGTGCATCTTTCCATGCAGAGGTCCGGCATGAACTCATTGCAGTTGTATCGTCTTGATGAGACGTTCAATTCAGTTACTTTTATCAAAATAGCTAGGCCCACTCTGTCTCCCTCTGCATCCGTAGAGATACATGATCTGTGACTGTGCCCCACATATACAATTTATCATAACAGTTGTATTGTGCTGTAAAGATTTTCTCCACGTGATGCAGTACTCTTGTAAGGAACGCACCCGTATACTGATGAGTGCCATGCCAATACTATTTAAGCGACCATCTAGCATTTGGCTCTGCTTCCATCGCTAGCAAGTCTACTCACTGCACCAGACCCATGGTGAATGTGTTTTGGTATAGGAGCCAACGGATCTAGCTAGCTACACGGGTCATACAGCAACAAAGATATATTTGTAGGCATGGTAGGTATGGGGAATTGGTGATATGCACAGACCAGAAGGTCAGTGTATGCTTATGCTAGCGCCCTGTGCCTACTACTACTACGCCTATGCACCCAATGAGTGATGCGCCAGTTCAAACTAGAGCTCCTAAACGTGCCCGGAGCAAATGAGCCTAACCTAGGTCTTGAATTTCCGAGATGTGGGTTTTCATATATCCAATACGAATTGGCGGTCAGAATGCTGAACGCATACGGGCAGAATGTTCTCCAAAAGGGTAATTTTTTTCTACGCATGTATTCTTTTTCTGGGTCCACTAGCACTCCATGAATTTGACCGCCTGGTCGCCGCCTAATTCCATACGAAACAATAAACCCCTCTGTGTGAAGTACTCCCTCCGCCCGGAATTACTTGTCATCAAAATGGATGTATCTAGAACTAAAATACATCTAGATACATCCAGTGGCGGAGTCAGAACTTTTGCGAAGCCTGGGCGAGTTTAAGCCTAAGTGCCTAATCTAGAAATCATAATCAGATATTCGGATATTCAGCATATAAAATATCTTCAAACATTCGAACCACAAATCTACATGAGTAATGAAGTAAAAATGCAAACATATGGTAATCATGCAAATGCAATCTTAAAGTCAACAAATATATAATATGGCAACATTTTGTTCATAGACCACAGTAGAATTGAGACCTGACAACAAAAGTCATAGAACCGAGACATGCATTGAACCAACTTTTCCATGTTATCATCAAAATTATAGATATCCAAATTATAATCCAAGCATCCTTGAAGAAACTACAAGATAAGAAACTAGATTTGTGATACACAAAAAATAAGAGTTGTGATTCGTGAGTATATTTGAAATTTTGAAGTTAACATTCAGCTATTAGAACATTTTTTCTTTCGAAAAGGAGGTTGAAACCCCTAATCTCCACATCCAAGATTCCAAGGATGTAGATAACCATCTTTATTAAATTATTTAATAAAGGGCGAAGTCCGGGTTGCTGCAACACTCCACGTTGCTCGCCAAGATCCAGTCGACAGATTAGGATAAGCACACCACCACCCGATATTGACGCACGTCCGCCGACACACCGCAACCCCCACGCAAGGCATCTCCCCTCGCTCCACCTATCCTGCACCGGCCGAAGCAGCTCGGGACTCGGGAAGGATGAGTCGGATCGGTGCATCACTACCGAGAAAAAGTACCTAAAGCAAAAATTAAATTCATGAAGTCAAGATCATCCCCTATATAATTCCCCACGCTTTGATCTCAAAATTTTAGTCCTCAGTCTATCGATCAATCCCCACATGAATAGATCAGTTAGCAATTTTACATACTCACGAAGAAGGAGACGAGTAGTCAAGGATGCAAGCCGTTCCTGCCTTCTTGGGAATGGATCAGCTCGGCCGGCGGCTGGCCGCGCAGGCCAGTCGCCAGAAAGAAAGGAACGAACGAGTTTTTTTTTTAAGGGTAGGAACGAACAAGGGTGTTTTTTAGGGGTAGGAAAGAACGAGGTGGAGCGATCACAATAGACGTTTGTCTCTAGCTAGGCCGAGTTCTCACGAGGCCCATTGCCACAAGAAGCGCAAAGAGTATGCATGAGTTGGGCCAAAACAATTCTGCCCGGGGAATAGTGAGATACGAACGTGGTTTTTTCCGTTGTGGCAGCGCATCATACAATGTGAGCATATGCAGCGAGCCCGGGCAACTGCCCATGGTGGCCGGGCGCTGGCTCCGCCACTGGATACATCCATTTCAATGACAAGCATTTTCGAACTAAAATACATCTAGATACATCCATTTCAATGACAAGCATTTTCGAACGGAAGGAGTATTTAACATGAGTATACCTTTTGACATCCACATTCTCACCATTGTTTGAACAATTCTATCAAGGACTGGGTTATTTAATCAGTATATACCATTTTATGTACATATATGCACAGTTTATGAATGTCAGGATACTGTTGAGGGCAAGAAACAAGGCTAGCTTTGATAACAAGGATACTGTTCCAGACTTAATCTAGCTTAGCAACATAACAAAGTGCCTTCTGTCAGTAAACAGCGTTGGTTTGTCTTCACTTCTTATTTCGGCCTTGTAACTGAAATGAGTCACTGAACATTGTATGCAATGAATGACAAACAAGAATGAAATGAAACGAAAAGATCAAAGGAAAACTCGATCACTTGTTACACTACAAATAATGCACCAAACAAAGACCAAAAATCAGACTGTTTGTGTTTTCCTCCTGGATAATGTGCTCAACTGATAATGCACCAAATAATGCACCAGGCTGTGAATGGGGCCAAGGTGGCATCCGAACTCAGACTTAAATCCAAAATGAATGAAAACTATGGGAAATTTTGTAATGGAGGCATGAATAAAGGAGTTAATGCAACAGCAGAGGAAGTATTCCACCAACATACATACACTCCATATGTTTTGCATGGAGCCATCTCCCCCAAATCTTACATGGTAGCCCAACTAGCAAAAGAGTGATTTGCAGCATGCTATGTACATTACCTGGTCAAATATCTAGACCACTACAGGCTACAGCCCTAGAGTTTCTTTCAGCCATTATGCGATATGAGTTCGGTCACAAGCTCTTCTAGAACATCGTTGTGTATCATTTCAGTAATGTCTGCTCCGAACGCTTCAAGTTCAGGGTGATGGTCCAGTGGCAAAGGCTCGACGCTGTCCAGATCAAATGGCTGATGGCTCTTTCGCATGAATACTGCCGTTTGCCAGACGTTTTCAGCTAACTTTCTCCAATCCATTTGAGGCCAGGAGTTCATCATGATTTTTGAACACAGGCTGCTGCCGGGAGCCGTCATTTCAGCTAATATTGAGTTAACGAGATCGAAAAGAAGCTTCCTGTCTGATTTCGACCACAGGAGCAGCTTGCTGTACTTGTTTTCCAGCCATACGAACACATCTGAGCTCAACTACCACTGCTCTGGGTAGACTGTAAAGCCACACGCAGTGCCAAGCATCTCCTGGACATAAGTGCAGTCCCTGTCCTCCTCATCCTTAAATAGAGATAATTGCATATATAGTCCTGGTACTCGATGGCGACGTCCACTTCAGTCCTGGAACTCGCGTATTGCTCCAATACGGTCCCGGTACATGAAAATACGGCATCGATACGGTCCCTGAGGTTGAGGCACCAGTCCTGGCTCTACACGTGCACTACGTACAGCATACTCCGCCGTATGCCACGTCAGCCCGGGACCCGCACGTCAGGTTGGACCCGCCCGTCAGCTCGAGGCCCACCCGTTATTTTGCAGATTGGCCCCTATCTTTCTGTCTTCTCGCTCTCGTCTCGATCCCTCCTGTTCTCCCCCCTCCCCCGCAAAACAGAGTGCGAAACAGAGAGCTAAACCTAGCAGCGATGGGGTGCGGCGGCGGATGATCGGCGTATCGGGCGCCCTCTGTTCGTAGTGCGGGCGGCGGCTGAAGCAAGGTGGACGGCCGTTGAAAGGAGTCAGCGTTGTTTGGTGGTGATGCAAGGCCCTCGACGGCGGCCCGATGGCAAGGCGGCTCCGTGTACGGTATGTCAGTATCGAGTGTCAGCAGGTCGATTTGATGCGCGTTTGGGGTGAAAAAATGTATCTTTGTTGTGATTAGGCCCTTTTGCCCATGCTATTTCTATGAATATGTCGATTGGATGCAAAATTGCCGAAATTATTCTAGGGTTACAGTATGTTGAGGGCAAGAATTTGAAATTATTGTTGTTCTCAATGTTTTTTCAGAGAATGAAAGTGGATTTTTCACTTTTGAGGTGATCCATGGAGGTTTTTTCTTTGGGAGTGGGCAGAATAGGTGCTATTTGAATGGCCAAAAGGTTTGCTTTGATTATTGTCATAAGGACAGCGCCTATTTCAGAATGTTTGAAGAAATAGTTGAGGAATTGGGTTATGAAATGCCAGGTAGAATTGATATCTGTTGGTTGCCCCCTGGTTGTCAGCTAAATGAAGGTGGTGCTAGGCTTTTGGCTAATGATACTGATGTAGATTGTATGTATCTAAGGATAAATCTTGGGCACCACTTTCAAATGATATACCTGGATCATTTAGATTGCCACATTTCTGGAGGAGGAGCAGAATGGGATGATGTTGTGGCTAATCCAGTAGCACAAATCCCTCCTGTTTTCAGCCCAAGGAAGAAGGAAATGAATGCAAGTGACAACAAAGATCCCTGTGAGAGCAATGTTTCTTGTGGTGTTGTCGATGAAAGTGTTGAAATTGAGAGCAATGAGCAGTTCTATGTGAAGTTGAGACCAAGAGGAAATAAAACAGAAGAGGAGGAAGAACAATATGCAGACTCAGACTCCTCAGATAGTGATTATGTACCTGAGATTGTGGATAGTGACTATGACTTGGAGGATGGAGATGATGATTTGTTGCAGGAGCTGTTGAAACCAATGCATGACAAGAAAGGGAAGAAGGTGGTTGAAGATTGCAACTCAGAAGGTGAGGAATTAAATGCTCCAGATTCAGATGAGGATGAAATGAGATTTAATTTCAAGTCTTTTACAGCAGCAGACATGCATCAACCTAAGTTCCATGCAGGGCAATTGTTCTCTTCTGTGGAGCTCTTGAGGAAAGCTGTGGGAGAGCATAGTTGCAAAGAGAGAGTTAACATCACTTTTCGAAAGAATGAGAAAATCAGGCTTGCTGCAAAGTGTGAAAAGGGTTGCCCCTGGTATCTGTATGCATCTTGGGATAATAGAGAAAATTCTGTAATGGTGAAAATATTTAATAAGGAACATACTTGTGGGAAAAAGTGGCAAGTTACAGCCTTTATAGCTAGGTACATTGCTCACAAATATGTAGACAAAATCAGGGCATGTGAGAAATTATCATTGAAGGCTTTTGCAGCTTTTGTGCAAGATGATTGGAACATGACAATTAAAAGGGGCAACCTGGGGAGAGCCATGAGGATTGCATATGATATCATATATGGAGATGACATTGCACAATACAACTTGTTGTGGGACTATGCAAATGAGCTGAGGAGATCAAACCCTGGAAGTACTTTCCTTCTTGGACTGTCAGAAGAGGGACAGTTTCAGAAGTGCTACTTTTCTTTTGATGCATGCAAGAGGGGGTTCTTATCTGCTTGCAGGCCTGTCATTTTCCTTGATGGTTGCCACCTAAAGACACGGTATGGTGGTGTCCTATTAAGTGTAGTAGGAATGGACCCCAATGATTGCATTATTCCTATTGCTCATGCAGTGGTTCAGTGTGAGGACACCAAAGCTTGGAGGTGGTTTCTAACTGCATTAAAGCAAGATTTAGGAATTGAGAACACTGAGTTATGGACAATCATGTCAGACAAGCAAAAAGTATGTCTTTAGTTTCTGTCAAATGAATTTGTTCCTATAATTATGTGATATATTTCTATCAAATGAATTTGTTCTTATAATTATGTGGTATATTTCTGTCAAATGAATTTGTTCCTATAACTAGGTGGTATATTTCTGCCAATTAAATTTGTTCCTATAATTATGTGATATAATTCTGTAATATGTTCCATGCAGGGTTTAATAAAGGCAGTTAAAGAGTTGTTTCCTCTATCACCTCACAGATTTTGTGTGAGGCATTTGTGACAGAATTTCAACAAGAACTTCAAAGGAGAAGCTTTGAAAAATCAACTATGGAAGTGTGCCAGGAGTACTACAGAGGGTAGATTCAGGGAAAATATGAACCAGATGTTAGTGCTCAGCCGGGAGGCTCATGATTGGCTTGCAGAGTCAGACCCAAAAACCTGGGTTAGGGCTTACCAGAATGATTTCCCCAAGTGTGATGTGTTGTTAAATAACAATTGTGAGGTGTTCAATAGATATATTTTGGAAGCTAGGGAAATGCCGATCATAAGCATGATCCAGAGGATCAAAGGGCAGAAGATGGGAAGGAATTTTGCAAAGCAGCAGGAGAGTTTGAAGTGGCATGGTGTTATATGTCCAAAGATAAGAAAGAAACTAGACAAGAGTGTGGAATTTTCTAGAACTTGTCAAGCTGCACCAGCGGGCAAAGGACTGTTTGTAGTGAATGATAGAGGAGTGGATTTCAGTGTGGACACAAGGAGGGAAATGTGCAGTTGTAAAAGATGGGATTTGTCAGGTATACCTTGTTGTCATGGGGTTTCTGCTCTTAGGTATGACAAAATTCCACCTGAGTCTAGGGTCAACTCATGTTACTCCATTGCAACTTATTGCAAAGAATATGAGCACATAATTATGCCTTGTCAAGATGTTAGTGAGTGGGCAAAGATAAAAGGCACAAAAATCTTACCACCATCAATTCAGAAGAAGAAAGGAAGAAGGGCAAAAAACAGAAGACAACAACCAGAAGAGAAGAAAGGAAAAAGAGTAGTGCAAATCACAAGGGCAGGTGCTGTCATACACTGTGGCTATTGTGGTGGTGCTGGCCATAACATAAATGGTTGTTTGGACTGGAAAGTGGGCCTTAAATCAAAGAATAGAGAGAGAAATAACAGAGTTAGAGCAGAGCCAGATGTGTCATCTTCTGATGAAGAAACTGTGGGCCTAACTCAGGTAATGTGTGTACTTCTCCAAGCATTGCATGATTTCCAAATAGTAATGTGGGTACTTCTCTAAGCATTGTATACTAATGTGTTATTTGTCAGCAGGAGATTAATCTTCAAACAGGTGGTGTAACTAACCAAGACCCACCATTGTGTGAGCCATAAATAATAACTGCACTAACACAGGAGGTATGTTCAACTTTTTGGACAAGCTTAAATATCTGTCAACATATTTTCCTCACAAGTTAAACTCTAATGCAGAGAGAGACAAGGCTTGTACAAGAGGTTGTGCAAGGGCCACAGCCTGAGAGTGCTTTCATACAGGAGCAATTCCTCTCACAGCCTCTAGTTCAACACAGTACAGCAACAAAGGGGGAGATGTTCACAGGAAAAGAGAAGTGATAGCACTTGCCAGACTGAAGGCTGCAGCAGAGAGAATGGAGATAGCATATCAGGCCAAGTTTGATGCAGCTATGGCAAAATTGAAGGAAGAGGAAGAAAAACTTAATTTGTCTGCTCAAAGGAGGAAAGATGAGCTACTTGCCAAGAAAAATGCTGCTGAGGAGAGAAAGAAAGTTGTTCTAGAACAGAAAAGAATTGCTGCTGAAGAGAAGAAAAAAGCTAATGATGAAAAGAAAAGAAATGCCCTAGAGGAAAAACTTGCCAGAGCAGACAAAAGAAGAGAAGCTATGGAGGAAAAGAAAAGAATTACAGAATAGGCAAAAAGAAGAAGAGCAGAAGAGAAAATGAAGATTGTAGAAGAGAATAAGAGACTTTGTAAGACTGCATATGATGCAGAAGAGGCAATGTTTCTTATAAATCAAGCTGAAGAGTTGGAAAGAAGGCAAATGTTTCTACAAACATAGGAGGCATCAAGGCAAGAAGCTTGGGAGCAGAAGAGAAATCAGCAGGAAGAAACAAGACTTGAGGCAGAATTGCAAGAGAAAAACAATAAGGAAGCCCAGCAAGCAAGAGCTGCAATGGCAGAGGAAGAGAGAATGATTGCATGTCAGTCGAAACCAACACAAATGAAGAGAGGTGCAGCAACTTCAAGTGGAAACAAGAGAGGATTTAAAAAACCTAGAAGGGTGAACATGTTTGATGAACTGAGATGGGAAAGAAGATGGTTTCATTTTGTGTTCTGCTTATGATCAGCTATAGAACATGTTAATGAACATGTTTTGTTCATGATCATGCTCCAGATCATGTTGTCAAGTCTTTTGTAATATGATATTAGTACTGGACTTAAAACCTCTATTATGCACTGTAGTTTCTAAGATGCTCCAGATTGTGTGGTTATGCTCTTTTGTATAAAGTGCTCTGTAGTTTGTGAATTGCTCTTGTGTGTGATGCTCCAGAAAATATAATGAAGTGGTTGCTGGATGTACAATGTGAAATGCTCTTGTGTGTGAAATTATCTTGTTTCTGAAAATATAATGCTCTTCTCTATACAATGTGGTTGCTAGATGTACAATGTGAATGCTCTTGTGTGTGAAATGCTCTTGTTTGTGAAAATATAATGCTGGATTATCATGTCGTCAAGTCACTTGACATACACTGTGTGTGAAATTTATTTCATCATCAACAACTCATACATAGCTTCATACATAATATCACAATTATATACCAAGTTCATCCATAGATAATATGTCAACTGAATATTACATAGCAAGTTGACAAAAGGCCACTCGACATACCAAATTCAGAAATATATAAGGTCACTGGACATACCAAATTCACAAAAGGCCACATTACATACCAAATTCATACTGCTTCAGAAACTACATAGACCAACTGCCAACTTCATAACTAAACTACACAGATAAACTAGATAGCTCAATAATCGTAGATAGTGTCGTCCACTTTGCCAAGCACTGTGGTGAATTGGTGCTTGCGGGTCAGATCCTCCCCTTCATTGGGCAGCCATTAATCAGGTCAGTCTTCAACGAGCAGCGGACCACGATCAGTTACCTCCTTCATGTGACAGATGACTGGATACACAATCATCGTCTTCTTCCTCGGCGACGATGGTCCGTACTCACAAATGCTTTCACGCGCAACAAACTCTTCCAGAGACTGTGGAGGCGGATCTGTGCACAACACAAGCTTTGGCTCAGGTATCGCCACGTCAACCACCTTGCCAACTTTAGACGGGTCACAGAGCCACGCCATTACCTCAAGATCACGCCTGTTCTTCGGTGGTATAATCTCAATCAGCTCGCCGCCCAAGTCCTTCAGTACACCTTCGACTGAACGCCTCGACCATGCTTGGTCGGGAAGGCCTTCGAGGCTTAACTTGGACTTGTACTCTAGGGCACCCGGACTGCCGCGGATCTCTCTCACCCACCGCTCAAACTTAATCCACCGGCGGCTGCACTTGAGCTTTGTTGATGATTGGAGCACCACCGTGCACTTATCCTCTGTTGAGAAATGCAACCACAAGTCATGTGGGGGGCACGTAAACTCGATGCTCACCTCCGCCGGCAGCACGCCGCAGCGCTCCTCGATGGCGGCTAGCAGCGCAGCCGGCGTCACAGCCTCCTCGCTGTCACCAACCGCAGTGGCCAGCAGGACCAGACCACGGTACCGAGCCTCCGCTTCATCCATGGCTGGAGTGCGGGCGAGCAGGACATGGCTCCTCTCCGGTCGGAGACACGGCTCGCCCCGACGCCAAACCTCCTGCGGATATGCCCTCGCAAGCAAACTAAGCCTCGATCCATCACCGCCGCCGAGCGCCACCGACGAGCTACCGCCGTCTTCCGTCACCGCGTTGAGGGACATGGTGGTGGAGGTCACGCTCGCGCCGCCCATCAGAGAGAAGCTAGGGTTTGCGGGATGCGGGTGTGCGAATTGGGGATTTTTTTCCCATCGACGAAACAGAGCAGCGCCGTATCCACTACAACGGGTGGGCCTCGAGCTGACGGGCGGGTCCAACCTGACGTGTGGGTCCCGGGCTGACGTGGTGGCATACGGCGGAGTACACTGTACGTAGTGCACGTGTAGAGCCAGGACTGGTGCCTCAACCTCAGGGACCGTATCGATGCCGTATTTTCATGTACCGGGACCGTATTGGAGCAATACGCGAGTTCCAGGACTGAAGTGGACGTCGCCAGCGAGTACCAGGACTATAGATGCAATTATCTCTCCTTTGTTGGGGAACGTAGTAATTTCAAAAAAAAATTCCTACGCACACGCAAGATCATGGTGATGCATAGCAACGAGAGGGGAGAGTGTTGTCTACGTACCCTTGTAGACCGAAGCGGAAGCGTTGACGCAACGTAGAGGAAGTAGTCATACGTCCTCCCGGTCCAACCGATCCAAGCACCGTTACTCCGGCACCTCCGAGTTCTTGACACGCGTACAGCTTGATGGCGCACCCTCGATCTCCAATCCAAGAGAGGCTCGAGGGGAGTTCCGTCGAGACGGCGTGGTGGCGATCTTGATGTTCTCCTATCGCGGGCTTCGCCTAAGCACCGCTACAATATGATCGAGGTGTAATATCGTGGAGGGGGCACCGCACGGCTAAGGAACGATCAATGATCAACTTGTGTGTCCTAGGGTGCCCCCCTACCCCCGTATATAAAGGAGGGAGGAGGTGGCCGGCCTCAAGGGGCGCCATAGGGAGGGGGAAACCTACTCCAAGTAGGTTTCCTCTCTTTCCTTATCTTATTTGGAGGGAAAGGAAGGAGTACTAGTATTAGGAAGTAGTACTAGTAGTAGGAAGGAAGAGGGGAAGGAGAAAGGAAGGGGGGCGGCCCCTCCCCAATTGGATTGGGCTTGGGCGCGCCCCCCTTGCTCCTTCTCTCTTCCTCCTACATGGGCCCAATAAGGCCCATATACCTCCCGGGGTTCGGTAACCTCCGGAGCTCCAAACTTCTCCGGAACCTTTCCGGTGTCCAAATATATCGTCCAATATATCAATCTTTATGTCTCGACCATTTGAGACTCCTCGTCATGTCCGTGATCATATCCGGACTCGAACAACCTTCGTACATCAAAATACATAAACTCATAATATAAGCATCATCGAAACCTTAAGCGTGCGGACCCTACGGTTCGAGAACAATGTAGACATGACCGAGACATGTCTCGGTCAATAACCAATAGCGGGACCTGGATGCCCATATTGGTTGCTACATATTCTACGAAGATCTTTATCGGTCAAACCGCACAACAACATACGTTGTTCCTTTGTCATCGGTATGTTACTTGCCCGAGATTCGATTGTCGGTATCCAATACCTAGTTCAATCTCGTTACGGCAAGTCTCTTTACTCGTTCCGTAATACATCATCTCACAACTAACTCATTAGTTGAAATGCTTGCAAGGCTTAAGTGATGTGTATTACCGAGAGGGCCCAGAGATACCTCTCCGACATTGGAGTGACAAATCCTAATCTCGAAATCGCCAACTCAACAAGTACCTTCGGAGACACCTGAGAGCACCTTTATAATCACCCGATTCGTTGTGACGTTTGGTAGCACACAAAGTGTTCCTCCGATAAGCGAGAGTTGCATAATCTCATAGTCATAGGAACATGTATAAGTCATGAAGGAAGCAATAGCAACATACTAAACGATCGTTTGCTAAGCTAACGGAATGGGTCATGTCAATCAGATCATTCAACTAATGATGTGACCTTGTTAATCAAATAACAACTCCTTGTTCATGGTTAGGAAACATAACCATCTTTGATTAACAAGCTAGTCAAGTAGAGGCATACTAGTGACACTCTGTTTGTCTATATATTCATACATGTATTATGTTTCCGGTTAATACAATTCTAGCATGAATAATAAACATTTATCATGATATGAGGAAATAAATAATAACTTTATTATTGCCTCTAGGGCATATTTCCTTCAGTCTCCCACTTGCACTAGAGTCAATATTCTAGATTACACAGTAATGATTCTAACACCCATGGAGTCTTGGTGTTGATCATGTTTTGCTCGTGGAAGAGGCTTAGTCAACGGGTCTGCAACATTCAGATCCGTATGTATCTTGCAAATCTCTATGTCTCCCACCGGACTAGATCCGGATGGAATTGAAGCGTCTCTTGATGTGCTTGGTTCTCTTGTGAAATCTGGATTCCTTCGCTAAGGCAATCGCTCGATATTGTCACAAAAGATTTTCATTGGACCCGATGCACTAGGTATGACACCTAGATCGGATATGAACTCCTTCATCCGACTCCTTCATTGGCTGCTTCGAAGCAGCTATGTATTCCGCTTCACATGTAGATCCCGCCACGACGCTTTGCTTTGACCTGCACCAACTGACAGCTCCACCGTTTAATGTAAACACGTATCCGGTTTGCGATTTAGAATCGTCCGGATCAGTTTCAAAGCTTGCATCAACGTAACCATTTACGATGAGCTCTTTGTCACCTCCATATCGAGAAACATATCCTTAGTCCTTTTCGTATTTCAGATGTTCTTGACCGCTGTCCATGATCCACTCTGGATTACTTTGGTACCTCCTGCTAGACTTATAACAAGGCACACATCAGGTCGGTACACAGCATTGCATACATGATAGAGCCTATGGCTGAAGCATAGGAACACTTTTCATTTTCTCTCTATCTTCTGCAGTGGTCGGGCTTTGAGTCTTCCTCAACTTCACACCTTGCAATACAGGCAAGAACCCTTTCTTTGCTTGATCCATTTTGAACTTCTTCAAAACTTTGTCAAGGTATGTGCTTTGTGAAAGTCCAATTAAGCGTCTTGATCTATCTCTATAGATCTTAATGCCCAATATGTAAGCGGCTTCACCGAGATCTTTCATTGAAAAACTTTTATTCAAGTATCCCTTTATGCTATCCAGAAATTCTATATCATTTCCAATCAATAATATGTCATCCTCATATAATATTAGAAATGCTACTGAGCTCCCACTCACTTTCTTGTAAATCTGAGCTTCTCCAAAAGTCAGATAAAACCAAATGCTTTGATCACACTATCAAAACATTTATTCCAACTCCGAGAGGCTTGCACCAGTCCATAAATGGAGCGTTGGAGCTTGCACACTTTGTTAGCTCCTTTGGATCGATAAAACCTTCGGTTGCATCATATACAACTCTTCTTCCGTAAATCCATTCAGAATGCAGTTTTTACATCCATTTGCCAAATTTCATAATCATAAAATGCGGCAATTGCTAACATGATTCGGACAGACTTAAGCATTGCTACGGGTGAGAAGGTCTCATCGTAGTCAACCCCTTGAACTTGTCGAAAACCTTTTGCAACAAGTCGAGCTTTGTAGACAGTAACATTACCGTCAGCGTCAGTCTTCTTCTTAAAGATCCATTTATTCTCAATTGCTTGCCGACCATCGGGCAAGTCAACCAAAGTCCATAATTTGTTCTCATACATGGATCCCATCTCAGATTTCATGGCTTCAAGCCATTTTGCGGAATCTGGGCTCACCATCGCTTCTTCATAGTTCGTAGGTTCATCATGATCTAGTATCATGACTTCCAGAATAGGATTACCGTACCACTTTGGTGCGGATCTTACTCTGTTTGACCTACGTGGTTCTGTATTAACTTGATCTGAAGTTCTATGATCATTATCATCAACTTCCTCACTAGTTGGTTTTGACGTCCACGAAACCGGTTCTGTGATGTATTATTTTCCAACAAGGGAGTAGGTACAGTTACCTCATCAAGTTCTACTTTCCTCCCACTCACTTCTTTCGAGAGAAACTCCTTCTCTAGAAAGGATCCATTCTTAGCAACGAATGTTTTGCCTTCGGATCTGTGATAGAAGGTGTACCCAACTGTCTCCTTTGGGTATACTATGAAGACACATTTCTCCGATTTGGGTTCGAGCTTATCAGGTTGAAGCTTTTTCACATAAGCATCGCAACCCCAAACTTTAAGAAACGACAACTTTGGTTTCTTGCCAAACCATAGTTCATAAGGTGTCGTCTCAACGGATTTCGACGGTGCCCTATTTAACGTGAATGTGGCTGTCTCTAGAGCATAACCCCAAAACGATAGCGGTAAATCTGTAAGAGACATCATAGACCGCACCATATCAAGTAAAGTACGATTACGACGTTCGGACACACCATTACGTTGTGGTGTTCCGGGTGGCGTGAGTTGTGAAACTATTCCACATTGTTTTAAGTGTAAACCAAACTCGTAACTCAAATATTCTCCTCCACGATCAGATCGTAGAAACTTTATTTTCTTGTTACGATGATTTTCAACTTCACTCTGAAATTCTTTGAACTTTTCAAATGTTTCAGACTTATGCTTCATTAAGTAGATATACCCATATCTGCTTAAATCATCTCTGAAGGTGAGAAAATAACGATATCCGCCACGAGCCTCAACATTCGTTGGACCACATACATCTGTATGTATGATTTCCAACAAATCTGTTGCTCTCTCCATAGTACTGGAGAACGGCGTTTTGGTCATCTTGCCCATGAGGCACGGTTCGCAAGTACCAAGTGATTCATAATCAAGTGGTTCCAAAAGTCCATCAGTATGGAGTTTCTTCATGCGCTTTATACCGATATGACCCAAACGGCAGTGCCACAAATAAGTTGCACTATCATTATCAACTTTGCATCTTTTGGCTTCAACACTATGAATATGTGTATCACTACTATCGAGATTCATCAAAAATAGACCACTCTTCAGGGGTGCATGACCATAAAAGATATTACTCATATAAATAGAACAACCATTATTCTCTGATTTAAATGAATAACAGTCTCGCATCAAACAAGATCCAGATATAATGTTCTTGCTCAACGCTGGCACCAAATAACAATTATTTAGGTCTAATACTAATCCCGAAGGTAGATGTAGAGGTAGCGTGCCGACCGCGATCACATCGACTTCCCACGCGCATCGTCACCTCGTCCTTTGCCAGTGTTCACTTAATCCGTAGTCCCTGTTTCGAGTTGCAAATATTAGCAATAGAACCAGTATCAAATACCAGTGCTCTGCGAGCTCTAGTAAGGTACACATCAATAACATGTATATCACATATACCTTTGTTCACTTTGCCATCCTTCTTATCCGCCAAATACTTGGGGCAGTTCCGCTTCCGGACGATCGCTTGCGGTAGAAGCACTCAGTTTCAGGCTTAGGTCCAGACTTGGGTTTCTTCTCTTGAGCAGCAACTTGTTTGCTGTTCTTCTTGAAGTTCCCCTTCTTCTTCCCTTTGCCATTTTTCTTGAAACTAGTGGTTTTGTTAACCATCAACACTTGATGCTCCTTCTTGATTTCTACCTCCGCAGCCTTTAGCATTGCGAAGAGCTCGGGAATCGTTTTATCCATCCCTTGCATATTATAGTTCATCACGAAGCTCTTGTAGCTTGGTGGAAGTGATTGGAGAATTCTGTCAATGACGCTATCATCCGGAAGAGTAACTTCCAGTTGAATCAAGTGATTACAATACCCAGACATCTTGAGCATGTGCTCACTGACAGAACTATTCTCCTCCATCTTGCAGCTATAAAACTTATTGGAGACTTCATATCTCTCAATCCGGGCATTCTTCTGGAATATCAACTTCAACTCCTGAAACATCTCATATGCTCCATGACGTTCAAAACGTCGTTGAAGTCCCGGTTCTAAGCCGTAAAGCATGGCACATTGAACTATCGAGTAGTCATCAGCTTTGCTCTGCCAGACGTTCTTAACGTCGTCAGTTGCATCAGTAGCAGGCCTGGCACCCAGCGGTGCTTCCAGGACGTAATTTTTCTGTGCAGCAATGAGGATAATCCTCAAGTTACGGACCCAGTCCGCGTAGTTGCTACCATCATCTTTCAACTTAGCTTTCTCAAGGAACGCATTAAAATTCAATGGAACAACAGCACGGGCCATCTATCTACAAACAACATAGACAAGCAAGATACTATCAGGTACTAAGTTCATGATAAATTTTAGTTCAATTAATCATATTACTTAAGAACTCCCACTTAGACAGACATCTCTCTAGTCATCTAAGTGATCACGTGATCCAAATCAACTAAACCATAACCGATCATCACGTGAGATGGAGTAGTTTTCAATGGTGAACATCTTATGTTGATCATATCTACTATATGATTCACGCTCAACCTTTCGGTCTCCGTGTTCCAAGGCCATATCTGCATATGCTAGGCTCGTCAAGTTTAACCTGAGTATTCCGCGTGTGCAAAACTGGCTTGCACCCGTTGTAGATGGACGTAGAGCTTATCACACCCGATCATCACGTGGTGTCTGGGCACGACGAACTTTGGCAACGGTGCATACTCAGGGAGAACACTACTTGATAATTTTTAGTGAGAGATCATCTTAAAATGCTACCGTCAATCAAAGCAAGATAAGATGCATAAAGGATAAACATCACATGCAATCAATATAAGTGATATGATATGGCCATCATCTTCTTGTGCTTGTGATCTCCATCTCCAAGCACCATCATGATCACCATCGTCACCAGTAGCGACACCTTGATCTCCATCGTAGCATCGTTGTCGCTTCGCCATCTATTGCTTCTCGACTATCGCTACCGCTTAGTGATAAAGTAAAGCAATTACAGATGCGTTGCATTTCATACAATAAGCGACAACCATATGGCTCCTGCCGATTGCCGATAACCGGTTACAAAACATGATCATCTCATACAATAAAATATAGCATCATGTCTTGGCCATATCACATCACAACATGCCCTGCAAAAACAAGTTAGGCGTCCTCTACTTTGTTGTTGCAAGTTTTACGTGGCTGCTACGGGCTTAAGCAAGAACCAATCTCACCTCGCATCAAAACCACAACGATAGTTTGTCAAGTTGATGCTGTTTTAACCTTCGCAAGGACCAGGCGTAGCCACACTCGGTTCAACTAAAGTTGGAGAAACCGACACCGCTAGTCACCGTGTGCAAAGCACGGCGGTAAAACCTGTCTCGCGTAAGCGTCTGGCGTAATGTCGGTCCGGGCCGCTTCATCCAACAATACCGCCGAACCAAAGTATGACATGCTGGTAAGCAGTATGACTTATATCGCCCACAACTCACTTGTGTTCTACTCGTGCATATAACATCAAACCATAAAACCTAGGCTCGGATGCCACTGTTGGGGAACGTAGTAATTTCAAAAAATTTCCTACGCACATGCAAGATCATGGTGATGCATAGCAACGAGAGGGGAGAGTGTTGTCTACGTACCCTCGTAGACCGAAGCGGAAGCGTTGACGCAACATAGAGGAAGTAGTCGTACGTCCTCCCGGTCCAACCGATCCAAGCACCGTTACTCCGGCACCTCCGAGTTCTTGACACGCGTATAGCTTGATGACGCACCCTCGATCTCCAATCCAGTAGAGGCTCCGAGGGGGAGTTCGGTCAGCACGACGGCGTGGTGACGATCTTGATGTTCTCCCATCGCAGGGCTTCGCCTAAGCACCGCTACAATATGATCGAGGTGTAATATCGTGGAGGGGGGCACCTCACACGGCTAAGGAACGATCAATGATCAACTTGTGTGTCCTAGGGTGCCCCCCTACCCCCGTATATAAAGGAGGGAGGGAGGAGGTGGCGGCCTCAAGGGGGCGCGCATAGGGAGGAAACCTACTCCAAGTAGGTTTCCTCTCTTTCCTTATCTTATTTGGAGGGAAAGGAAGGAGTACTAGTATTAGGAAGTAGTACTAGTAGTAGGAAGGAAGAGGGGGGAAGGAGAAAGGAAAGGGGGCCCCCCCCCAGTCGGATTGGGCTTGGGGCGCCCCTCCCTTGCTCCTTCTCTCTTCCTCCTACATGGGCCCAATAAGGCCCATATACCTCCCGGGGTTCCAGTAACCTCCCGGAGCTCCAAACTTCTCCGGAACCTTTCTGGTGTCCAAATATATCCGTTCAATATATCAATCTTTATGTCTCGACCATTTCGAGACTCCTCGTCATGTCCGTGATCATATCCGGGACTCCGAACAACCTTTGGTACATCAAAATACATAAACTCATAATATAACTGTCATCGAAACCTTAAGCGTGCGGACCCTACGGTTCGAGAACAATGTAGACATGACCGAGACATGTCTTCGGTCAATAACCAATAGCGGGACCTAGATGCCCATATTGGTTCCTACATATTCTACGAAGATCTTTATCGGTCAAACCGCACAACAACATACGTTGTTCCCTTTGTCATCGGTATGTTACTTGTCCGAGATTCGATCGTCGGTATCCAATACCTAGTTCAATCTCGTTACCGCAAGTCTCTTTACTCGTTCCGTAATACATCATCTCACAACTAACTCATTAGTTGAAATGCTTGCAAGGCTTAAGTGATGTGTATTACCGAGAGGCCCAGAGATACCTCTCGACATTGGAGGACAAATCCTAATCTCGAAATCGCCAACTCAACAAGTACCTTCGGAGACACCTGTAGAGCACCTTTATAATCACCCGATTCGTTGTGACGTTTGGTAGCACACAAAGTGTTCCTCCGTAAACTGGAGTTGCATAATCTCATAGTCATAGGAACATGTATAAGTCATGAAGGAAGCAATAGCAACATACTAAACGATCGTGTGCTAAGCTAACGGAATGGGTCATGTCAATCAGATCATTCAACTAATGATGTGACCTTGTTAATCAAATAACAACTCCTTGTTCATGGTTAGGAAACATAACCATCTTTGATTAACAAGCTAGTCAAGTAGAGGCATACTAGTGACACTCTGTTTGTCTATATATTCACACATGTATTATGTTTCCGGTTAATACAATTCTAGCATGAATAATAAACATTTATCATGATATGAGGAAATAAATAATAACTTTATTATTGCCTCTAGGGCATATTTCCTTCATCCTTAAATATGGGTAGCTGCTCTTCCTTCACCTGGTAATCTGGAATGTCTGTATCGTCGCACTCATCGCTCGAGTATGCATCCGAAGCATCTTTGCGTGTATCGACTTGGTCGCCCATCTTCAGCATTTTAAGTTGAGCTCTGAGTCCTGCATTTATGAGATGAAATGGGAATAAAATATTACTAATAGGAATATAAATCATATTTAGTGCAGAAGAGTCAGACTTGGTTTTGGTATGCTTGCCTTGAATACCATCATTGACACTTTTGAAGAATCCATAATAAGTAGCCTCTTCTCCAGAACTTTGTTGCGATGAAGCAGTTGGACTTGAGCATTCTCAACTCTCAGCGCTTACAGAATAAGCAGACTTTACTGCTTGGTGATCAATTTCAGCAATGTCACTCTCCATTACTTGGGTTTTCACGTCCTGAAACCAAATGTTACAGTTTTCATAATGAGGAGATAGCAGTAGTCTCAAAACTGAACATTTCATAACAGAGCTTATAGTTCTCGACAAACTAACATTGACAACAAAGAAATGGCAAATTGCTTTAAAAATTAACAAAAAAATGGTATGTATTGAGTATGAGCCGCGGTGATTGAGATAGAAGGCCTGAATATTTTCTCTTGTTATGTTTCCTTGAAATAACATGGAGTTTCCAATTAATAAAGTGGCTGCATGCATCGTCCAGATGCAGAGGCCGGGGGTCTTCATCCATTTCTAAAAAAATGGAGTCTCCAATTAGTAAGTAGATAATATTTTTAGCAAGAGAGACTTGATCACATTCAAATTTTATCTTGTACTCCCTCTATAAAGAAATATAAGAGTGTTTAGATCACTACTTTAGTGATCTAAATGCTCTAATATTAGTTTACAGAGGGAGTATGTGTTGAAAATATGAGCAAATTACTACGAGATTTAATCCGAATAAACAGAAGATAAATCATGACTACAGTAGCAGAGATTGAACTAATCATGCGAACTAGCATAGCAGATGAACAGATCACATCTAGGGCACATACTAGAAACATGAATTCTACCACGATCTCGAACAGGAAAGATAGAATCACGTACGGTGCAGCGGGAACAGCACCGCCGGCGTTGACGTTGTTGCCCATGTCGTTGAGGATGAGGTTGCGAGGTCGGGAAGAAGTCGTCGTTCATGTCGTCGTCGCTGCCAGCGATCGCGCGAGTCGCGCTCCCAAAAACCTGATCGCCTCTCTCCGTCACAGGATCACGAGGCGGGGTTCGGAGGCCTGCTGTCCCTTCTCCGGTGCACGCCGAAAGGAGGGATGGAGAAGACTTGATTGGCGGCGCAATGGACTGGAGCGGTGGTGAGAAACCATCTGGCGGCGGCGGCTAGGGTAGACGTCGCTGACTATATAGTGCGGGCCGGGTAGGTCGTGGGAGTAAACCCCACGTCCGAGTCGCCACGATCCAAAAGAATCGGAAACCGTTCAGTAATTAACGCGTCCGTTAATTATTAATTAATGACTCATTAATTTTTCCCGAGCAGCAAAAATATAGACACAACGTGCATAGCTCTGTCCTCGGCTCGGCTCAATCCCGCAACCCGCGGCGCGTCGTGACGAGGCGTGGCGTGGCGAGGCGAGCGAGGAGGAGGAGCGCGCGTGTAGGTCTCCTCTTCTCATGCTCATACAAGTGGTAGGAGAGCTCACCTTATAAAGAGGTGCAACTCTCTCTCAACTTATGAGGTGGGACTAAACTTTAGCCTCACTCACTCCACTCACATGTGTGCATGAATGGGCCAAGAGAATTTCAGAAATTTAGTTGGGCTTTGGGCCAAAAGCCCACTAGCAAATTCCAACAATCCCCCACAAAGTCTCATTGGCACATTTCACCATTTGGTTCCAAAACATTGTTTATATACCGGTGCTTAGTGGAGACTGTGAAGTTGAACTTCCACTTAGAGATTTATGCTACACTAGATCACAACTTGAATAGTGGACTATGCCTTGAACTACAAGTTTTCTGCGAGACTAGTTCCACACAAATTCTTGACCGGTACTGGGCTGCCGCAAGGCTTCCCCGCGGGTGGAGCGTATACGTCGTACTCTAGGGCCTTTCATGAATTTATTAGAGAGCACCCACTTCTCACAGACTGCGACGTTAACAGTCAAATTCATATAGGTGTGTTCCTCGGAGATGCTCTGCGAGACAACATCTCTGCTTACTCAAATAAGCCACTTGGAACACATTAAGATAGATATCAACCTGCCATGCAGATCAGGAGAGTATTGCATCTTCACGGAGTGGGATAATTAAAATAAGGATACTCTCCTCTCAGCTGACCAACAGCTTGTCTCCCACTTCTACTTCACGGGATCTCCGATCACATAGAGTGGGTTACCACTATGGACAACTCATGCGGTGGGTCTCAAACCCATCTCCATCGATGCATTATCTATCACATTACGTGATAGACCCTTTGTGAAGGGATCTGCCAAGTTTTTCGACGTTTGGATATAATCCAGCGTAATAACTCGGAGTTCCTCGGTTTCGACAGATTTTAATCTCCTCTTCACATGCCTTGAGGACTTCATATTGTCCTTAGAACTGTTTATCTTGACGATCACAGTTTGATTATCACAGTTCATCAGGATAGGGGGTATTGGTTTTTCAACCATAGGTAAGTCCATCAATAGCTCACGAAGCCACTCTGCTTCAACAGTGGCAGTGTCTAATGCTGTGAGTTCTGCTTCCATAGTTGACCTCGTTAAGATGGTCGCTTGCAAGACTTCGAAACAGCGCCACCACCAAGTGTAAAAACATAACCACTTGTGGCCTTAATCTCATCGGCATCAGATATCCAGTTCGAGTCACTATAACCCTCCAGTACCCTTGGATACCCAGTGTAGTGAATCCCATAGCTCGCAGTGCCCTTCAAGTAGCGCATAACTCTCTCAAGCGCACGCCAATGATCATCTCCCGGTTTTGACACAAACCGACTCAGCTTGCTCACAGCAAAAGAGATGTCAGGCCTCGTGGCACTCGCCAAATACATAAGCGAGCCAATAATCTGAGAATACCTCAGTTGATCTCTAGCAATCCGTCGATTCTTTCGAAGCAACACACTAGCATCATATGGAGTTGGAGAAGGCGTGCAGTCGCTATACCCAAAACGACTCAAAACCTTTTCCACATAGTGAGACTGAAGCAGTGTGATCCCACCATTCTCATCTCTCAACAGCTTGATGTTTAAGATAACATCAGCTACTCCTAGATCCTTCATCTCAAAACAGCGAGATAAGAAATCCTTAACCTCCTTGATTAAATCAAGTTTGGTTCCAAAGATCAATATGTCGTCGACATACAGACAAAGAATAACTCCTTCGCCCCCACCATGGCGATAGTACACACACTTGTCACCATCATTTACTACAAAGCCGGCAGCAGTTAATGTTCTTTCGAACTTCTCATGCCACTCCTTAGGAGCTTGCTTAAGGCCATATAAAGACTTTAATAACTTGCACACCTTTCCTTCTTGACCAGGTACTACAAAACCATCTGGCTGATCCATGTAAATTTCCTCCTTCAACTCTCCATTGAGGAAAGCCGTCTTAACGTCCATTTGATGAACGAGAAGACCATGTGAGGCAGCCAGTGATAGTAGCACCCGAATTGTGGTCAGTCTAGCCACGGGTGAGTAAGTATCAAAGAAGTCTTCACCTTCTTTCTGGGTATAACCCTTAGCCACAAGCCGTGCCTTGTACTTTTCAATCGTACCATCAGGTCTAAGCTTCTTCTTGAACACCCACTTACATCCTACAGGTTTGCACCCATAAGGACGGTCAGTGATCTCCCAGGTTCCGTTAGCTAAGATGGAATCCATCTCGCTTCTGAACAGCTTCCTTCGATGAGTCGAAGATCGGAGATGCATAGGCTTCTGAAATAGTCCTGGGTGTGTCATCCACAAGGTACACAATGAAATCATCACCAAAGGACTTTGCAGTCCTCTGTCTCTTACTCCTTACAGGATTTTCATTGTCACCCTCAACAGGATTCTCAACTTGTTCCATCGCAATGGTGGGTTCAGGAATTACAGTGAGTTCCTCACTAGATGGAATAGGTATCTCCTGATTTGATGAACTTGACATATCCTTCATAGGAAATATGTCCTCAAAGAAAGTTGCATCATTAGACTCCATAATCGTACCAACATGCATGTCGGATACCTCAAATTTTATTATCAAAATCTATAGCCAATGCTATGAAAAGCATAGCCCGAAGAACACAATCCACGGTTTTGGTCCAAGCTTGCGCTTCTTGGGAATTGGTATATTGACTTTCGCCAAACAACCCCAAGAACGTAGGTAAGAGAGTTTCAACCTTTTCCTTTCCCATTCCTCAAATGGAGTCATAGTCTTATGCTTTGTGGGAACTCGGTTTAGGACATGACACGCGGTCATTAGCGCCTCCCCCCACCATTCCTTGGAAAGACCCGATGTGTCTAACATGGCGTTAACCAAATCAGTTAGAGTTCGGTTCTTTCTTTCGGCCACCCCATTAGACTGAGGTGAGTAGGGAGGCGTCCTCTCATTGATTATACCATGTTCCGCACAAAACAGATCAAATTCATTGGAAAAATACTCTCCACCACGATCGGACCTAAGCCGTTTAATTTTTCGATCAAGTTGGTTCTCTGCCTCAGCTTTATAGTTTTGAAGAAAGTTAAAGCCTCATCTTTTGATTTCAGAAGATACACATAACAATATCTAGTGGAGTCATCAATCAACGTCATGAAATATCTCTTTCCACCTTTTGTCAACACGCCATTCATCTCACAAAGATCAGAATGTATAAGCTCTAGTGGCGCCAAGTCTCTTGCCTCTGCAGTCTTATGGGACTTGCGAGGTTGTTTAGCTTGCACACATACTTGGCACTTAGAGCCTTTGACAGTAGAGATTTTGAATTAAATTCATATTGGCTAGCCGCGTCATGCAACCAAAGTTAATATGACAAAGTCGTGCATGCCAAATATCGACTCATTATTGTGGCAAACATTATTAATAACTTTAGTGCAAATATCGACAAAGATAGGCGGAACAAGCCTCCGCACTCATAGCCTTTTCCAACAAATTGTCCACACTTGGAAATTACAACTTTATTGGACTCAAAACCAACTTAAAACCATCTCGACATAAACGGGAACCGCTAACGAGATTTTTATTGATTGATGACACATGATGAGCGTTCTTGAGCGACGGTCTTCCCAAGTAAACTTCAGATCGACCGTACCAACACCTCGAGCGATGGCATGTGACCCGTTCCCCATCAGCACGGGAGAAGTCCTCGTGGCCTGGTAAGAAGAAAACATGGGCGTCGGCACAAACATGTACATTGGCACGGTGTCAATTAACCAATCGAGGATTGAAATCTGAAAGGATGGTAGGAAAAATACCGTACCCTGATTCCTTCATATCAATATCACCGATCACAACATTAGCGGACTTGCCGCCCTTCTCATGTTCGCGCTCCTCAAAGCGGTTAGGACACTTCGGAGCCCAGTGATTAGGATCTCCGCAGACATGGCAAAGTCCTTTCCCCTTCTTATGCGAATTCTTCTTGAAGTTGGTAGAATGTGATGGCTTGTTCTTTGTATCAAACTTGCCTTTTCCCTGAGTTTTGTTCTTGTTGTTTTTGAACTTATTGGGCTGGAAGTTCTTCTTCTGTACCATGTGGGCACTAGAAGCTCCCTCGGCAACTCGAGCACGTGTGTCCTTTGCTCTCGCCTTCTCTTCAACATCAAGAGTACCAATGAGATCCGCAACGGAAAACTCCTGTCTCTTGTGTTTCAGGGAAGTAGCAAAATTGTTCCACGAAGGTGGAAGCTTGGCAATAATGCCTCCGGCCACAAATTTGTCCGGCAACACACACTTGAAGAGCTCAAGTTCTTTTGCGAGCGACCGTATCTCATGAGCCTGCTGTACAACGGAGCGCTCATCAGTCATCTTGTAGTCATAGAATTGCTCCATGACGTACAACTTCGCTACGGCGTCCGAGGCACCAAACTTGGCCTCGGCGCTGCCCACATGTCCTTGCCGTTGTCAAAAGACATATCTGAATCCACAATGGAATCATCAAGAACACCCGAAGAGCGCCTTTAAAGAGAGTATCGATCTTCTCAAAAGCTTCCAGCTGTGCTGGATTAAGATCGCCTCGGGCTTGCCCTTAGTGGCGTCATAGCAGCCCATGGTCGAAACCAGTAGACTGCTCTCGTCGGCACCTCTTATATTGCGCCCCCTTAAAGGCAGGCGGCTTCAGATGCGCAGCAAAACCACTCGGAGTAAATTGCCTATAGTCAGGTTTTTGGATTGTTGAAAATATGAGCAAATTACTACGAGATTTAATCCGAATAAACAGAAGATAAATCATGACTACAGTAGCAGAGATTGAACTAATCATGCGAACTAGCATAGCAGATGAACAGATCACATCTAGGGCACATACTAGAAACATGAATTCTACCACGATCTCGAACAGGAAGGATAGAATCACGTACGGTGCAGCGGGAGCAGCACCGCCGGCGTTGACGTTGTCGCCCATGTCGTTGAGGATGAGGTTGCCGAGGTCGGGGAAGAAGTCGTCGCTGCCAGCAGTCGCGCGAGTGCGCTCCCCAAAAACCTGATCGCCCCTCTCCCGTACAGGATCACGAGAGGCGGGGTTCCGGAGGCCTGCTGTCCCTTCTCCCGGTGCACGCCGAAAGGAGGGATGGAGAAGACTTGATCGGCGGCGCAATGGACTGGAACGGTGGTGAGAAACCATACGAAGCGGCGGCGGCTAGGGTAGGCGTCTGCCTGACTATATAGTGCGGGCCGGGTAGGTCGTGGGAGTAAACCCCACGTCCGAGTCGCCACGATCCAAAAGAATCGGAAACCGTTCAGTAATTAACGCGTCCGTTAATTATTAATTAATGACTCATTAATTTTTCCCGAGCAGCAAAAATATAGACACAACGTGCATAGCTCTGTCCTCGGCTCGGCTCAATCCCGCGGCGCGTCGTGACGAGGCGTGGCGTGGCGTGGCGTGGCGAGGCGAGCGAGGAGGAGGAGCGCGCGTGTAGGTCTCCTCTTCTCATGCTCATACAAGTGGTAGGAGAGCTCACCTTATAAAGAGGTGCAACTCTCTCTCAACTTATGAGGTGGGACTAAACTTTAGCCTCACTCACTCCACTCACATGTGTGCATGAATGGGCCAAGAGAATTTCAGAAATTTAGTTGGGCTTTGGGCCAAAAGCCCACTAGCAAATTCCAACAGTATGTATCTATATTCTGTATGTTCAAAATTCCTGCGCATGTCTACAGGGTTCAAGCCGTCTCATCCTTTCGATATGCAAATTAATGCACGATATCAGAATGGCTTGTGTACGTATACGGTCCAAGGTCAATCCCTTACAAGCAGAGCTCAGCTCAAGCTCGTGCCAATACTATTAAGAGCATCTCCAATGTATGGAGGCAGTGCAGCCTCTAAGCTGGGCCCCATGTTAGCGCCTCTAAGCATGAATGAAAGTTCCGCAGTGTATAAAGATTTTAACATGCCTCCAAGGTGGAGCCCACCATAAGCCTACAACAAATAAAAAATCCAAGTTACAACTTCTCATCCGCGTGCATGCAGGTCTCTTTCCTCCTCTCTTCTTTTCTTCCATTTGTTTATTCACTTGGAGGCTGCCTCTAGTGTTGGAGGCGACGCTAAGCATAGAGGCGGACAAACTAAATCGTGCAGTGTATAGAGGCAGACTAGAAATCCTTAGAGGCGTCCTTAGAGGCGCAAAAACATCACATTGTGGATGCCCTAAAGTGACTAGCTAGCGCCCGGCTCTGCCTCAACCAATAGTAGCTCTGGTCGCTAACATTGGCCTCCATGGCAAGTGTCTTTGTTTACAAGGGAGATAGCTATATACGTGGGAAGAAAGTAGAGATATTGGTAGGCACGGAAGGCATTTGGGAATTCGAGATATCCAGAGAAGAAATACATTGTGTATGGCCACATTAGCATTGCATTTGTAGAAGATGCCCATTCACGGGTGTCTGTTGAGGCACATAAGTATGGTGCGTTGTGTGCGTCTGTCATCTCTCACAAATATAGTAAAACTAAGTCTCACTGTATTTCTTTCTAATCTTATACGCACGTACTTTGTCTCTCTGGGTATACGTACGCACTCACCGCATACTTCGTGACCTCAGCGAGATGCATGCTCTCTTTCTTGTATTAGACTGAAGGTATGCATCCCCTGTTCTTATACAGAAAGCAAATCCGGAGTTTCGCTGGGGAGACCAGCTTATCCAGAAGAAACATCCAAATGGACAACGTGATTATAACACTAGAACCGTATTACACCCTAGATGACACCCTAGGGAAGCAAGGTCGAAAGCATGTGATGTTCATAAAGGCAGATCAACAGAAGGATCGTCAACATCAAAATCGTCCGTCAGAGTCCCGACGTTGGACACCATAGCGACCGCAAAAATATACTTCTCTCTTTAATAAACGCATGTGGAAGGAAGCTAAGATCAGTGAGGCCGCTTCAGCACGTTCTTGCATCGTTTCACCGAGTTTTTTTTTAAGAAGCATCTGGGTTTTGTGACCCAAGAGAACAGCCCCTTGCTACAACAGTGAAACAACATAGTGCACAACATGATGCCTTTTGCCCTGTTCACACCCATCTGTCACATTATTGGACTTTTCTTTTTGTTCGATTTGAAGTTATCTTGCACGTTTCTGCGAAAATTTTAGAACATAGGAAATAGAATTGATATATCATTGAGTACTATTTGTAGTAATACACGATAGATAAAATGAAATATGAGACCCTACTAAACAAGGGTGTATAGGTATACGAAAAATTCAAAGGGGAAACAAGGACCCTACTAAACAAGGGCGTATAGGTATATCAGGAAATCCTAGAAATCATATTGCACTGGCAAATTTGTTCAAATCCAAAATGGGCCAACTATATATCATGATATATATTATGCACCGTGAAAACAATACCCAAGGCCTAACTAAAATCTAGAGCTTGGATGGGGCTGAAAGGAAACAATTAAAATAGTTGAATCACAAACTATTTATTCCATATTGAATAACATCATTTGTACTGGGGAAAAATAGTAAATTACACTAGGAAACCTGAGCCGTAAGTTCACTTTTGTCCATTAAATTGGAAATTGAAGTGGAGTGCGTAAGGTTATGGTTTGTAGGGTTTATTGGTGTGGCAATGACGGTGGCTTCCCTTTGCAGTTTTGTGCTCCGGCCTCTTCTCCATCACGTTGGTGCATCCTCCTGTGCCAGCATGGGGCATGTAAGTGTTTTTTGGAGTTGTGGATCTTGGATCTTCTGGCAGCACAAATGTTTCTTGTGAATTTATCATGAAGAGAGGGCCATTTCAACTTAAGTATTTTCATAGGGGTTCTGAAGGACTTCAACAAAAATCGCATCAATGATATTTTGATATATAGATTAAGATCACCAAAATAACCATAAAATGCTTTCATGAACCAATTATATATTAGTTTTAGAGAGAGAATATATTTCATTGAGGTTTATTCAAACTTGTATTTGTATCTTGTATGTTTGTAATCATCTCCCACTTGAAAATTGAGTTGATTATCTAACGAGCCTAGTCGCATCGATCTTTCCATCTAATAATAACTACTCCCTCCGTCCCAAAATAAGTGTCTCAACTTTGTACTAGCTCTAGTACAAATTTGTACTAAGCTCAAGACACTTATTTTGGGACGGAGGGAGTACATGGCTTATGTTGTGGTCATGGTTGGTACTAAGGTTGACGACTAGAGACTCGCTGAGTGATGACTTTTTTCTTGATCGAATTAGTTGGTGATGATCGGGACATGGATGTGTCCAAATTTGATGTCTAGTGTACTACTCTCTCTGTCTCAACATGTAAGAACATTTTTATACTACGTTAGTGTCAAAAATAGTCTTATATTTTGGGATGGAGGGAATACTATATACATACACCAGTTAGCTATTCTTTTGGATTGTATCATTTTGATATAATGCTTCGAGTCAATAAAACCTCCTATCATAAAAAAACAGTTGGCTACTTTGAGATGTGTGCATCTTGCCATGCCTCATTGATGCGACATTGAGTTAGTGTTATATATCCAAAATAGCTAGGCCCTCTCTGCCTCTCTGCATCCGTAGAGATATATGATCTGTGCCACACGTAGATAATTTATCACAGTTGTATTGTGCTTAAAAGATTTACTCCACGTGATGCAGTACTCTTGTAAGGAGCACACCATACACTGATGAGTGCATGCCAATGTTATTTAAGCGACCATCTGGCACTTGCCTCGGCTTCCATATCTAGCAGTTCTACTCGCGGCACTAGACCCATCGTAAATTTCTTCTGAGGAGAAGATGGATCCAGCTACATGGGTCATAAAGAAACAAACATATATTGGTAGGCACGGTAGGTATCAGGGAATTGGTGATATGATGATGGCCGAGGAGAAGTTTATGCTTATGTTAGCGCCCCTGTGCCTACTGCTACGCCGACGCACCTGAGCCGCCATACACCAGTTCAAACTCGCAGACCTAAACGGACCAGGAGCATGGGCCCGATCTCCGTCTTGAATTTCCGAGATGTTGGATTTCATATATCCAATACGAATTGACAGTCAAAACGCTGAACGCATATGGGTAGAACTTCTAAAAGGTTCTTGAGAAGGGTGATTTTTTCTAGGCTTGTACTCCCTCCGTCCGGAAATACTTGTCGGAAAAATGAATGTATCTAGACGTATTTTAGTTCTAAATACATCCAATCTATTTGTGCGACAAGTATTTCCGGACGAAGGGAGTATTATTTTTCTCGGTTCATTAGGATTCCAATAATTTGATCGCCTGGTCGAGCTAATTCCATACGAATCAATAAACCCATGGTCGTGCTAATTCCATACGAAGCAATAAACCCCTTCTGTGTGAAGTATTAACATGAGTATACCTTTTGACATCCACATTCTCGCCATCGTTTGAACAATTCTGCCAAGGAGTCGGGTTTTTTTTTCTGAAAAGGAGACCCCTAGCCTCTGCATCTAGACGATGCATGCGACCATTTTATTAATTATTCACATAGACCATACAAAGTAATGCATCAGTCAGCTTGAAGCCACCATCTAGGCAATACCTGTTGCTACTCCTATCCTATTGATGAAGGTGTGTCGAATATCCGGACCTAATACCAAACGGACATCGCACCAAACATCTAAAGCCGGATGCCCTAGCCCAGCCACACGCCGGGACTGAGTCTCATAACAGACCGACGCACTCTGAGAGGCTGCCGCCGCCATCTTCCACCGGTCCATCTCCAGAGCAGTAACTGACCCATCGACCTTGCCTGGCCTGCCATCGACGCCACCACGACGCTAGACAACTCCATCATCCTGCACGTATCCGTACACACGCGCCCGTCGCCGAACCTCCGCAGCGCCATGCCACCGGGATCCTCCATCGGCCTTGCCGTGGATGAGACACCTCTCTTCCGCTTGTCCCGTCCAACCAACACTTGCTCCAAAACAATGCACTCAGGAGGGACAATGGCATCAAAGGTACCATCATCGTCCGATCTGTTACATCCAGATCTAGGGTTTCCCCCGGAGCATCACGAGTGGGGTGCCACGACCTGCAACAATGATGCCTCGAGAAGGGAACGACGTCATAGACGCCGCCATCATCCGCCATGACCGAAGTCGGCGATATTTTCACCGGAAGTCGTGTTCCCCCAACCTCGCAGCTGGCTGGAACCGAATGGAGCCTCGTCGTGGAGATGAGGGCCGCCGTCGGCACGCCGACAGGGAGCCTCCAGCCGCCCCTCACCGGTCCTCCTAGCGCCACCGGCCGGCCAAGGCCGTACTGAGACGGATCTGGACGGCCAGATCCGCAGCCACCAAAGCCACCCATGCGCACGCAGCCGCCACACCGCTGGCCATGGAGGCTCCCATTGCCATTAGGCAGCAGGGGCGCCACCCTGACTGCCGCCCCCGGCCTCCCTGCATGAGACGCCGCCTCCGCCTCACAGGGTCCGCCACGACGACCACCCACCCTGGATCTACGGTGCAGGGCCTGCCGCCACCGCGGCCCTCGCCGAGGGTAGCGACGGCTAGGGATGAAGCAGCGGGGAGGGACTGGCGGCTAGGGATCGGGAGCCCTGGCGCCGCCCGAGGGGAGGCGACGCGAGGGGAAAACATGAGTATACCTTTTTATGTACATATGTGCACAGTTTAGGAATGTCAGGATACTGTTGAGGGCAAGAAACAAGTTATGCCTAGCTTTGATAACTTGTAGTCATCACCTCCTTGAGCGAGGTAGTCATGGCGCTACTGTCCCAGCCTTAATCTGGGGCTACTTTAGCTTAGGAACATAATAAAGTGCCTTCTGCCCATAAACAGCGTTGGCTCTCAGATTTTGTTTTCGCTTCTTATCTTGACCGTGTAACTGAACTGAGTCACTGAACATTGTATGCAATGAATGACACAAGAATGAAATGAAACAAAAAGATCAAAGGAAAACTGGATCACTTGTTACACTATAAATAATCCACCAAACAAGGATAAAAAAATCAGAATATTTGTGTTTCCCTCTTGGATAGTGTGCTCAAATGGATCATTATTGCAAAGCAGTGAATGGGGCCAAGGCAGCTAGTATCCAATCCCAATCTGAATCCAAATTAAACAAAGGAAAACTCTGGGGAAGTATGTAAGGAACCATGAATAAAGGAGCTAATGCAACAGCAGGGGAAGTGTTCCACCAGCATACATAGAGTCCACATGTTCTACATGGAGCCTTACGATATGCAAATCAATGCACGATATCCGAATGGCTTGTGTAGTTATGCGGTCCGAGGTCAATCCCTTATAAGCAGAGCACAGCTCAGGCTCGTGTCAATACTATTTAAGTGATCATCTAGCGCCCGGCTCTACCTCAACCAAAGTGGTTCTATTCACTAACACTGGCATGCATGACAAGCGTGTTTGTTTACGAGGGAGATAGTTGTATAAGTGAAAAAAAACAGAGATGTTGATAGGCATGGAAGGCATCCGGGAATCCGAGATATCCTGAGAAAGCAAATTTTGTTTATGGCCACATTAGCATTGCGTTGGTAGAAGATGCCCACTCACAGTCGGCTCAGATGCGTCTTGATCCACGTAGGTGTGGTGCATTGTGTGCGTCTACCATTTCTTGCAAATTAAAAAAAATCACTGTAAATCGATTGAATCATGTATGCACATACGTTCTCCCTACAGTCACGTAAACGCTCACCACATACATCGCGGCCTTAGTGATGCATTGTAATAGCCTGGCTTATTAGGGATGATAGACTACTCATATCAATAAGGAATTCCTTCTTTTCCGGGAGCCCATTCGGAAAGAACTCCAAAGTTAAGCGTGCTCAGCTTGGAGTAGTTTCAGGATGGGTGACCGACCGGGAAGTTGCTCCCGGGTGCGCACGAGTGAGGACAAAGTGCGCAGAAAAGACTAGTATTGATCTGTGGGGCGATCTAGATCCCGCCAGAATGCGACCACCGGCGGGTGTGTCCGGGGCGTTACAAGTTGGTATCAGAGCCGACCCTCGCGGTTACACGGATGGTTGCGGACAGGTGCGTGGTCATGTTGTTCATGACGTTTGTGACCCGTCGTGGCACACGACATGGCACATGTACCGGACTGGATGCACAGACGGTTGTACCAAGAGGGAACGTTCCTGTGGCCCGACGAGGACGTCGGTTCCTCTGAGTGTGGGTGTATGTAATAGCCTGGCTTATTAGGGATGATAGACTACTCATATCAATAAGGAATTCCTTCTTTTCCGGGAGCCCATTCGGAAAGAACTCCAAAGTTAAGCGTGCTCAGCTTGGAGTAGTTTCAGGATGGGTGACCGACCGGGAAGTTGCTCCCGGGTGCGCACGAGTGAGGACAAAGTGCGCAGAAAAGACTAGTATTGATCTGTGGGGCCAGTCTAGATCCCGCCAGGAGTAACGACCACCGGCGGGTGTGTCCGGGGCGTTACATGCATGCATTGTTGAAAGAGGACTTGTGGCAGCAGAGGCACCGACCTTTTTTCTTTGGCTTTCGATTTCAATCTTTCGCATCTTTCTGAGTGAAAGTCCAAATTAACTTTCGTCTTCGTATTCATGTTCTTTGTGATGAGGACTTCCAAATACGGCCCGTTTTGAATACATTTTTGACGGGTTTTAAAAACTTCTTTAAGTTTTAGCTGCTTAAACTTGATACAAAGAACAGCAAAAAAAGCACATGTTTCATAGACTAAAACTTTAATTTGGTGTGACCTCATGCGGAATCTAAAGGAAATATGCCCTAGAGGCAATAATAAAGTTATTATTTATTTCCTTATTTCATGATAAATGTTTATCATTCATGCTAGAATTGTATTAACCGGAAACATGATACATGTGTGAATGAATAAACAAACAACATGTCACTAGTATGCCTCTACAAGACTAGCTTGTTAATCAAAGATGGTTATGTTTCCTGACCATGAACAAAGAGTTGTTATTTGATTAACGAGGTCACATCATTAGTAGAATGATCTGATTGACATGACCCATTCCATTAGCTTAGCACACGATCGTTTAGTATGTTGCTACTGCTTTTATCCATGACATATACATGTTCCTGTAACTATGAGATTATGCAACTCCCGTTTACCGGAGGAACACTTTGGGTGCTACCAAACGTCACAACGAATCGGGTGATTATAAAGGAGTACTACAGGTGTCTCCAAAGGCAGATGTTGGGTTGGCGTATTTGAGATTAGGTTTTGTCACTCCGATTGTCGGAGAGGTATCTCTGGCCCTCTCGGTAATGCACATCATGAAGCCTTGCAAGCATTACAACTAATGAGTTAGTTGTGAGATGATGTATTACGGAACGAGTAAAGAGACTTGCGGTAACGAGATTGAACTAGGTATTGGATACCGACGATCGAATCTCGGGCAAGTAACATACCGATGACAAAGGGAACAACGTATGTTGTTATGCGGTCGACCGACAAAGATCTTCGTAGAATATGTAGGAACCAATATGGGCATCCAGGTCCGCTATTGGTTATTGACCGAGAATAGTTCTAGGTCATGTCTACATTGTTCTCGAACCGTAGGGTCCGCACGCTTAAGGTTTCGATGGCGCTTATTATGAGTTTATGTATTTTGATGTACCAAGAAGTTCGAATCCGGATGTGATCACGGACATGACGAGGAGTCTCGGAATGGTCGAGACATAAAGATTGATATATTGGGCGGCTATATTCGGACACGGAAAGGTTCGGAAGTTTCGGAGAAAACCGAGTGCCGGAGGGTTACGGAACCCCGAGGGAAGTTATGGGCCTTAGTGGGCCAAAGGGAGAGAGAGGGCCGCACCAGAGGTGGCGCCCCCTGTGGGAGTCCGAATAGGACAAGGAGGCGCGCCCCCTTCCTCTCCCTCTCCCCTCTTTCCTTCCCCTTCTCCTTCCTAGTTGGACTAGGAAAGGGAGTCCTACTCAACTAGGAGGAGGACTCCCCCCTCCTGGCGCGCCTATAGGGGCCGGCCGCCTCCCCTCCCTCCTTTATATCTGGGGGCAGGGGGCACCCTAGAACACACAAGTATTGATCTTGGATCGTTCCTTAGCCGTGTCGGTGCCCCCTCCACCATATTCCACCTCGGTCATACCGTCATGAAGCTTAGGCGAAGCCTGCGCCGTGAAACATCAAGATCGTCCCACGCCGTCGTCTTGTGGAACTCTCCTCGACACTCGGCTGGATCGAGTACGAGGGCGTCATCGAGCTGTCGTGTGTCAAGAACTCGGGGCGCCGAATAACGGCGTCGGGATCGGTCGGATCGCGAGGAGAACGTCGACTACTTCCTCTACGTTGTGATCGCTTCGCTTGGGTCTCACGAGGGCGTAGACAACACTCTCCCCTCTCGTTGCTATGCATCACCATGATCTTGCGTGTGCGTGGGAAAATTTTGAAATTACTCGTTCCCCAACAGTGGCATCCGAGCCTAGGTTTTTATGGTTTGATGTTTTGCACGAGTAGAACACAAGTGAGTTGTGGGCGATACAAGTCATACTACCTACCAGCATGTCATACTTTGGTTCAGCGGTATTGTGAGATGAAGCGGCCCGCACCGACATTAGGCGTGCGCTTACGCGAGACTGGTTTCACCGCTCTGAGCACTCGTTGCTTAAAGGTGACTGGTGGGTGCTGTCTCTCTCACTTTAGTTGAACCGAGTGTGACTACGCCCGGTCCTTGAGAAGGTTAAACGGAGTCTATTTGACGAAGTATCGTTGTGGTTTTGATCGTGGGTGAGACTGGTTCTTGCTTAAGCCCGTAGCAGCCACGTAAAATTTGCAACAACAAAGTAGAGGACGTCTAACTTGTTTTTGCAGGGCATGTTGTGATGTGATATGGTCAAGGCGTGATGCTATATTTTATTGTATGAGATGATCATGTTTTGTAACCGAGTTATCGGCAATCGGCAGGAGCCATATGGTTGTCGCTTTATTGTATGCAATGCAATGCTACGTAATGCTTTACTTTATCACTAAGCGGTAGAGATAGTCGTAGAAGCATAAGATTGGCGAGACGACAACGATGCTACGATGGAGATCAAGGTGTCGCGCGGTGGCGATGGTGATCATGGTGGTGCTGCGGAGATGAAGATCACGAAGCACAAGATGATGATGACCATAGCATATCACTTATATTGATTTGCATGTGATGTTTATCCTTTATGCATCTTATCTTGCTTTGATTGACGGTAGCATTATAAGATGATCTCTCACTAAATTATCAAGAAGTGTTCTCCCGGTATGCACCGTTGCCAAAGTTAAATCGTGCCCGCACACCACGTGATGATCGGGTGTGATAAGCTCTCGTCCATCTACAACGGGTGCAAGCCAGTTTTGCACACGCAGAATACTCGGGTTAAACTTGACGAGCCTAGCATATGCAGATATGGCCTCGGAACACGGAGACCGAAAGGTCGGCGTGAATCATATAGTAGATATGATCAACATAAGATGTTCACCATTGAAAACTACTCCATTTCACGTGATGATCGGTTATGGTTTAGTTGATTTGGATCACGTGATCACTTAGATGACTAGAGATGTCTTTCTAAGTGGGAGTTCTTAAGTAATATGATTAATTGAACTTAAATTTATCATGAACTTAGTACCGATAGTATCTTGCTTGTTTATGTTTGATTGTAGATAGATGGCTCGTCTTTGTTGTTCCGTTGAATTTTAATGCGTTCCTTGAGAAAGCAAAGTTGAAAGATGATGGTAGCAATTACGGGATCGGGTCCGTAACTCGAGGATTATCCTCATTGCTGCACGAAAGAGTTACGTCTGGATGCACCGCTGGGTGCGAACTGCTTCTTGATGCAACCGACGGCGTTAAGAATGTCTGGCGAGCAAAGCTGATGACTACTCTATAGTTCAATGTGCCATGCTTTACGGCTTAGAACCGGGACTTCAACGATGTTTTGAGCGTCATGGAGCATATGAGATGTTCCAGAGTTGAAGTTGATATTCCAAAGAATGCCCGGATTGAGAGATATAAAGTCTCCAATAAGTTCTATAGCTGCAAGATGGAGGAGAACAGTTACATTAGTGAGCACATACTCGTAATGTCCGGGTACTACAATCACTTGACACAATTGGGAGTTAATCTTCCGGATGATTGTGTCATTGATGAATTCTTCAATCATTGCCACCAAGCTACAAAGGCTTCGTGATGAACTATAATATGCAAGGGTTAGTAGAGACTATGCAGAGCTCTTCGCAATGCTAAAGGCTGCGGAGGTAGAAATCAAGAAGGAGCATCAAGTGTTGATGGTCAATAAGACCACTAGTTTCAAGAAGAAAGGCAAAGGGAAGAAGAAGGAACTTCAAGAAGAACAGCAAGCAAGTTGCTGCTCAGAGAAGAAACCCAAGTCGGACCTAAGCCTGAAACCGAGTGCTTCTCTGCAAGCAAACTGGTCACCGAAGCGGAACTGCCCCAAGTATTTGGCGGATAAGAAGGATGGCAAGGTGAACAAAGGTATATGTGATATACATGTTATTGATGTGTACCTTACTAGAGCTCGCAGAGCACTGGTATTTGATCTTGGTTACATTGCTAATATTTGCAACTCAAAGCAGGGGACTACGGATTGCGAACACCGGCAAAGGGCGAGGTGACGATGCGCGTGGGAAATGGTTCCAAAGTCGATGTGATCGCGGTCGGCACGCTACCTCTACATCTACCTTCGGGATTAGTTTTAGACCTAAATAATTGTTATTTGGTGCTGCGTTGAGCATGAACATTATATCTGGATCTTGTTTGATGCGAGACGGTTATTCATTTAAATCGAGAGAATAATGGTTGTTCTATTTATATGAGTAATATCTTTTATGGTCATGCACCCTTGAGGAGTGGTCTATTTTGATGAATCTCGATAGTAGTGATACACATATTCATAATGTTGAAACCAAAAGATGCAGAGTTGATAATGATAGTGCAACTTATTTGTGGCACTTGCCGTTTAGGTCATATCGGTGTAAAGCGCATGAAGAAACTCCATCTTGATGGACTTTTGGAGTCACTTGATTATGAATCACTTGGCACTTATGAACCGTGCCTCATGGGCAAGATGACTAGAACCCGTTCTCGGTACTATGGAGAGAGCAACAGATTTGTTGGAAATCATACATACTGATGTATGTGGTCCGATGAATGTTGAGGCTCGTGGCGGATATCGTTATTTTCTCACCTTCACAGATGACTTAAGCGAGATATGGGTATATCTACTTAATGAAACATAAGTCTGAAACATTTGAAAAGTTCAAAGAATTTCAGAGTGAAGTTGAAAATCATCGTAACAAGAAAATTAAATTTCTACGATCTGATCGTGGAGGTGAATATTTGAGTTACGAGTTTGGTCTACATTTGAAACAATGCGGAATAGTTTGCAACTCACGCCACCCGAACACCACAACGTAATGGTGTGTCGAACGTCAGAATCGTATTTTACTAGATATGGTGCGATCTATGATGTCTCTTACAGATTTACCGCTATCGTTTTGGGGTTATGCTCTAGAGACGGCCGCATTCACCTGAATAGAACACCGTCGAAATCCGTTGAGACGACACCTTATGAACTGTGGTTTGGCAAGAAACCAAAGTTATCGTTTCTTAAAGTTTGGGGATGCGATGCTTATGTGAAAAAGCTTCAACCCGATAAGCTCGAACCCAAATCGAGAAATGTGTCTTCATAGGATACCCAAAGTAGACAGTTGGGTACACCTTCTATCACAGATCCGAAGGCAAGACATTCGTTGCTAAGAATGGATCCTTTCTAGAGAAGGAGTTTCTCTCGAAAGAAGTGAGTGGGAGGAAAGTAGAACTTGATGAGGTAATAGTACCTTCTCCCTTACTTGAAAGTAGTTCGTCACAGAAACCGGTTTCTGAGACACCTACACCAAGTAGTGAGGAAGTTGATGATGTTGATCATGAAACTTCAGATCAAGTTACTCTAACCTCGTAGATCAACGAGTAAGATCCGCACTGTGAGTGGTACGGTAATCCTGTTCGGAAATCATGCTACTAGATCATGATGAACCTACGAACTATGAAGAAGCGATGGTGAGCCCAGATTCCATAAAATGGCTTGAGGCCATGAAATCGAGATGGGATCCATGTATGAAAACAAAGTATGGACTTTGGTTGACTTGCCCGAGGGTAGGCAAGCAATAGAAAACAAGTGGATCTTCAAGAAGAAGACCGACGCCGACGGTAATGTTCTCGTCTACAAAGCTCGACTTGTCGCAAAGGGTTTCGACAAGTTCAAGGGATTGACTACGATGAGACCTTCTCACCCGTAGCGATGCTTAAGTCTGTCCGAATCATGTTAGCAATTGCCGCATTTTATGATTATGAAATTTGGCAAATGGATGTAAAGACTGCATTCTGAGTGGATTTACGGAAGAAGAGTTGTATATGATGCAACCGAAGGTTTTATCGATCCAAAGGGAGCTAACAAAGTGTGCAAGCTCCAGCGATCCATTTATGGACTGGTGCAAGCATCTCGGAGTTGGAATAAGCGCTTTGATAGTGTGATCAAAGCATTTGGGTTTGTCTGAGACTTTTGGAGAAACCTGTATTTACAAGAAAGTGAGTGGGAGCTCAGTAGCATTTACGATATTATATGTAGATGACATATTACTGATTGGAAATGATATAGAATTTCTGGATAGCATAAAGGGATACTTGAATAAGAGTTTTCAATGAAAGACCTCGGTGAAGCTGCTTACATATTGGGCATTAAGATCTATAGAGATAGATCAAGGCGCTTTATTGGACTTTCACAAAGCACATACCTTGACAAAATTTTGAAGAAGTTCAAAATGGATCAAGCAAAGAAAGGGTTCTTGCACGTGTTACAAGGTGTGAAGTTGAGTAAGACTCAATGCCCGACCACTCTGAAGATAGAGAGAAATGAAAGATGTTCCTATGCTTCAGCCATAGGCTCTATCATGTATGCAATCTGTGTACCAGACCTGATGTGTGCCTTGCTATAAGCCTAGCAGGGAGGTACCAAAGTAATCCAGGAGTGGATCACTGGACAGCGGTCAAGAACATCCTGAAATACCTGAAAAGGACTAAGGATATGTTTCTCGTATATGGAGGTGACAAAGAGCTCATCGTAAACAGTTACGTTGATGCAAGCTTTGACACTGATCCGGACGATTCTAAATCGCAGACCGGATACGTATTTACACTAAACGGAGGAGCTGTCAGTTGGTGCAGTTCTAAACAAAGCATCGTAGCGGGATCTACATGTGAAGCGGAGTACATAGCAGCTTCGGAAGCAGCTAATGAAGGAGTCTGGATGAAGGAGTTCATATCCGATCTAGGTGTCATACCTAGTGCATCGGGTCCAATGAAAATCTTCGTGACAATCTTGGAGCAATTGCCTTAGCGAAGGAATCCAGATTTCACAAGAGGACCAAGCACATCAAGAGACGCTTCAATTCCATCCGGGACTTAGTCCGTGGGAGACATAGAGATTTGCAAGATACATACGGATCTGAATGTTGCGCACCGTTGACTAAGCCTCTTCCACGAGCAAAACATGATCAGCACCAAGACTCCATGGGTGTTAGAAACATTACTATGTAATCTAGATTATTGACTCTAGTGCAAGTGGGAGATCAAGGAAATATGCCCTAGAGGCAATAATAAAGTTATTATTTATTTCCTTATTTCATGATAAATGTTTATCATTCATGCTAGAATTGTATTAACCGGAAACATGATACATGTGTGAATGAATAAACAAACAACATGTCACTAGTATGCCTCTACAAGACTAGCTTGTTAATCAAAGATGGTTATGTTTCCGACCATGAACAAAGAGTTGTTATTTGATTAACGAGGTCACATCATTAGTAGAATGATCGATTGACATGACCCATTCCATTAGCTTAGCACACGATCATTTAGTATGTTGCTACTGCTTTTATCCATGACATATACATGTTCCTGTAACTATGAGATTATGCAACTCCGTTTACGGAGGAACACTTTGGGTGCTACCAAACGTCCACAACGTAATCTGGTTGATTATAAAGGAGAACTACAGGTGTCTCCAAAGGCGATGTTGGGTTGGCGTATTTGAGATTAGGTTTTGTCACTCCGATTGTCGGAGAGGTATCTCTGGCCCTCTCGGTAATGCACATCATCAAGCCTTGCAAGCATTACAACTAATGAGTTAGTTGTGAGATAATGTATTACGGAACGAGTAAAGAGACTTGCCGGTAACGAGATTGAACTAGGTATTGGATACCGACGATCGAATCTCGGGCTAGTAACATACCGATGACAAAGGGAACAACGTATGTTGTTATGCGGTCTGACCGACAAAGATCTTCGTAGAATATGTAGGAACCAATATGGGCATCCAGGTCCCGCTATTGGTTATTGACCGAGAATAGTTCTAGGTCATGTCTACATTGTTCTCGAACCGTAGGGTCCGCACGCTTAAGGTTTCGATGGCGCTTATTATGAGTTTATGTATTTTGATGTACCAAGAAGTTCGGAATCCGGATGTGATCACGGACATGACGAGGAGTCTCGGAATGGTCGAGACATAAAGATTGATATATTGACGGCTATATTCGGACACGGAAAGGTTCGGAAGTTTCGGAGAAAACCGGAGTGCCGAGGGTTACGGAACCCCGGGGAAGTTATGGGCCTTAGTGGGCCAAAGGGGAGAGAGAGGGCCGCACCAAGAGGTGGCGCCCCCAAGGGAGTCCGAATAGGACAAGGAGGGGGCACGCCCCCCTTCCCTCTCCCTCCCCTCTTTCCTTCCCCTTCTCCTTCCTAGTTGGACTAGGAAAGGGAGTCCTACTCAACTAGGAGGAGGACTCCCCCTCCTGGCGCGCCTATAGGGGCCGGCCGGCCTCCCCTCCCTCCTTTATATCACGGGGCAGGGGCACCCTAGAACACACAAGTATTGATCTTGGATCGTTCCTTAGCCGTGTGCGGTGCCCCCTCCACCATATTCCACCTCGGTCATACCGTCGCGAAGCTTAGGCGAAGCCTGCGCGCCGAAAACATCAAGATCGTCCCACGCCGTCGTCTTGTGGAACTCTCCTCGACACTCGGCTGGATCGAGTACGAGGGACGTCATCGAGCTGTCGTGTGTCAAGAACTCGGGCGCCGGATGTAACGTCGGGATCGGTCGGATCGCGAGGAGAACGTCGACTACTTCCTCTACATTGTGATCGCTTCGCCGGGTCTCACGAGGGCGTAGACAACACTCTCCCCTCTCGTTGCTATGCATCTCCATGATCTTGCGTGTGCGTAGGAAATTTTTGGAATTACTACGTTCCCCAACAGAATCCAACCATTTTGTGGACCGTGAGACAACCGTGTGTCCGAGCATGCTAGACAGGTGGGTGCCCTTACGTATTTCCGATGCTTTGTTTCCTATTTTAGACTAAAGGCATTCATCCCCTGCTTTACCTCATGCGAAATCCAACCACTTTGTAAATCACGAGACAGTCGTGTGGCCGAAACACGCTAGACAGATGGATACCCCTACAATTTCCGAAGCTTTGTTCCTGTTTTAGACTAAAGGAATTCATCCCTACTTTTATATAAACAAATCCGGGACACTAGCGTGGAGCATCTCTAGCAGATCCTGCCAGAACAGATACTTCAAATTCGGTTGTACCATAATTTTTTTGTAGGATCCTGCATCCGCGAGCCCAATTCCTTTATATCTATGGGATTTCGCCCTGTTTGGGAGGATCCCTTTTTTTGGCGGGAGGGAAATTTCAGCCTCAACCGCTTTCCTCGCAGCCGGCGCCATGGCTTCCCGAGCTCGATTCCTGCCAAAACTCACGGCCGCCGCCACACATGAGCTGCCGCACGCCGCCATCGGCGCACGCGAGCTGCTGCATGCTGTCACCGCCGCCGTCGCCCGCGAGCTACTGCAGCCACTGCGTCACCGCGAGCGAGCTAGCTAGCAGCCCCTGCGCCGCCGCCGCCGTGAGCTGTTGTCAGCTCGTCGCGTCCGTTCCCGTGGTTCTCGTCTTGCTCCACGGCGGCGTAGTCACCGGCAAGACGCGTGGATCCAATTGTAATTTAACGGGCGCTTTTTAGAGGGGTTTGTGCAATTTTACCGGGACCATAGAATATTTTACAGGATGTGTTCTGCCGGAACAAAAGTCATACCGTAAAAATGCAAAAAAAAAAAAAGTTTTGCGGTACCCTTAAACCGACTTTTGCAGGACGGGGTATAGGGGATCTGCTAGAGATGTTCTTATCCGGAAGAACGAAACATCCAAATTAGTAACGGGAATCCAATGCTAAAACCGTAATACACCCTAGGGAAGCAAGGTCGAAAGCATTTGTTGTTCATAAAAGCAGATCACCAGAAGGATTGAGAACATCAAGAAGTCCTATCATAAAGCAGCCCCAACATATATAGGACACCCCAGGGAACACCTAAAACATACTCCTCTCTTTAACAAACGCCCGTGGAAGCTAAGATCAGTGACGCCGCTTCCGCATCTCCTTGCATCGTTCCACCGGTCTTAAAAAAAGCAACTGGGTTATGCGACCCTAGAGAAGAGCCCCTTGCCGCAACAATGAAACAACATAGTGTACAGCCCGATGCCATTTTCCCTGTTAGATCCCATCTGACACATTACTAGACTTTTGCTTTTTTTAATTAGATGATGCCTCGCATGTTGCTGTGAGAACTTTAGAACATAGGGAAATATATTTATATATCACAGAACACTATTTGTAGTAATACACGATAGCTGGCATGAAATCTGACAAACTGCTATTGGTGTTCAACCACAATGAACGAAAAATTGCATTTCTCTGAATCAGATGATAGACCAAATTGCATAGCGGAAGGGGAAACAAAGAAACTACTAAACCAGAGTGTGGAGGCATTTAAGGAAATCCTAGCAATCATACTGCACCAGAAAATTTGCTAAAATCCGCAATGCGACAACTATATATCTTGATACACATTATGCACCATAAAAAAAATACCCAATGCCTAACTAAAATCTAGAAATACCAACACTCAACTGTTTGGCCTTGGATGGAGCTGAACGGAAACCATTAAAATAGTTGAATCACAACAAATTATTTATTTCACGGTCAAAAAAAAACAAATTATTTATTTCTTATCATATCTATTGTCAATCTGAATAAGGCACATTTCTCGTTTCATCTCTAAAGTATGAACCATGTAGTGCCATGTATCATGTGCCAAAATTCTTGCAACGAGCAACTGATTGTGCATAACCAAATTTTACCATTTCAACTAGAGCAGGCTTATGCAAGCACACGACATGACCACAGTTGTTGATCCCTCCTTCCTCTGTATCATTGGTCATGTAATCTAATCATAGCATTTATAGTGGGAAAGGGGAAAATTACAATAGGGGTCTGTAAACTTGAGCCATAGTTTCATCTTTGTCCATTAAGTTGAAAATTGAAGAGGAATGCGTGAGGTTAGGGTTTGTTGGTGTGGGGGCGGCAGTGGCTTCGTTTTGCAGTTTGGTGTTGCGGCCTCTTCTCCATCATGTTGGTGCATACTCCGGTGTCGGCATGAGGCATCTAAGCTTTTTGTGGAGATTGGCATCTTGGATCTTCTGGCAGAGACAGATGTTTCTTTTGAATTAATCGCGAAGGGAGGGCCATTTCGATTGAAATATTTTCAGAAGAGTTTTGAAGTACTTTAGCAGGAAAAAAAGTATCGATGATATTTGAATACATATATTTAGATCAGCAAAATAACCATAAAATGCTTTCATGAACCAATTATATACTCCCTCTGTCCGGAAAAGCTTGTCCCTCAAATGAATTTATCTTGCACCAACTTGATGCTAGATACATCTATTTGGGTGAAAAGTTTTTCCGGACGGAGGGAGTACTATTTTTAGAGAGTGAATGGAGCTACTGAGGTTTATTCAAATTTGCATTTGTGTCTTGCATTTTTGTAATCCCCTCCCACTTCAAAATACAGTGGATTATCTAATGGGCCTAGTCGCATCGGTATTTCCATCTGATAATAACTATATGTATTATGGGCTTATGTGGTGCTCATAGTTGGTACCAAGATCGACAAATAGACTCGTTGAGTGATGACTTTTGTCTTGATCGAGTTGGTTGGTGACATAGATGTGTGCGTATTTCATAGTCTAGTTTACTGCTATGTACATACACCGGTTAGTTATTCTTAGGTGTATCAATTTGATGCGATGCTTTGGGTCACTGAAAACTCCTTCTATTGAAAACAAAATCAGCTAAATGGTTTGGGATATGTGCATCTTTCCATGCAGAGGTCCGGCATGAACTCATTGCAGTTGTATCGTCTTGATGAGACGTTCAATTCAGTTACTTTTATCAAAATAGCTAGGCCCACTCTGTCTCCCTCTGCATCCGTAGAGATACATGATCTGTGACTGTGCCCCATATATATAATTTATCATAACAGTTGTATTGTACTGAAAATATTTTCTCCACATGATGCAGTACTCTTGTAAAGAACACACGGTATAATGATGAGTGCCATGCCAATGCTATTTAAGCGACCATCTAGTACTTGCTCTGCTTCCATCGCTAGCAATTGTATTCACAGCACTAGACCCATGGTGAATGTCTCTTGGTATAGGAGCCGGCAGATCTAGCTACACGGGTCATACAGCAACGAAGACATATTTGTAGGCATGGTAGGTATCGGGGAATTGGTGATATGCACAGATGAGAAGATCGGTGTAGCTTATGTTAGCGCCCCTGTGCCTACTACTACGCACGCCTATGCACCCAAGGAGTGATGCGCCAGTTCAAACTAGAGCTCCTAAACATGCCCGGAGCAAATGAGCCTGACCTAGGTCTTGAATTTCCGAGATGTGGGTTTTCATATATCCAATACGAATTGGCGGTCAGAATGCTGAACCCATACGGGCAGAATGTTCTCCAAAAGGGTAATTTTTTCTAGGCATGTATTCTTTTTCTGGGTCCACTAGCACTCCATGAATTTGACCGCCTGGTCGCTGCCTAATTCCATACGAATCAATAAACCCCTTCTGTGTGAAGTACTCCCTCCGTCCGGAATTACTTGTCATCAAAATGGATGTATCTAGAAATAAAATACATCTAGATACATCCATTTCAATGACAAGCATTTTCAAACGGGAGTACTCCCTCTGTAAACTAATATAAGAGCGTTTAGATCACTAAAATAGTAATCAAAATGCTCTTATATTAGTTTACGGAGGGAGTATTTAACATGAGTATACCTTTTGACATCCACATTCTCACCATTGTTTGAACAATTCTACCAAGGACTCGGTTATTTAATCAGTATATACCTTTTTATGTACATATGTGCACAGTTTATGAATGTCAGGATACTGTTGAGGGCAAGAAACAAGGCTAGCTTTGATAACAAGGATACTGTTCCAGCCTTAATCTAGCTTAGCAACATAACAACGTGCCTTCTGTCAGTAAACAGCGTTGGTTTGTCTTCACTTATTATTTTGGCCTTGTAACTGAACTGAGTCACTGAACATTGTATGCAATGGATGACAAACAAGAATGAAATGAAACGAAAAGATCAAAGTAAAACTCGATCACTTGTTACACTACAAATAATGCACCAAACAAAGACCAAAAATCAGAATGTTTGTGCTTTCCTCCTGGATAATGTGCTCGACTGATAATGCACCAGGCTGTGAATGGGGCCAAGGTGGCATCCGAACTCAGATTTAAATCCAAAATGAATGAAAACTATGGGAAATTTTGTATCTAGATGTATTATCAGTCGAGCATTGGTTTGTCTTCACTTATTATTTTGGCCTTGTAACTGAACTGAGTCACTGAACATTGTATGCAATGGATGACAAACAAGAATGAAATGAAACGAAAAGATCAAAGGAGAACTCGGTCACTTGTTACACTACAAATAATGCACCTAACAAAGACCAAAAATCAGAATGTTTGTGTTTTCCTCCTGGATAATGTGCTCGACTGATAATGCACCAGGCTGTGAACGGGGCCAAGGTGGCATCCGAACTCAGATTTAAATCCAAAATGAATGAAAACTATGGGAAATTTTGTAATGGAGGCATGAATAAAGGAGTTAATGCAACAGCAGAGGAAGTATTCCACCAACATACATACAGTCCATATGTTTTGCATGGAGCCATCTCCCCCAAATCTTACATGGTAGCCCAACTAGCAAAAGAGTGATTTGCAGCAGGCTATGTACATTACCTGGTCAAACATCTAGACCACTACAGGCTACAGCCCTAGAGTTTCTTTCAGCCATTATGCGATATGAGTTCGGCCACAAGCTCTTCTAGAACATCGTCACGTATCATTTCAGCAATGTCTGCTCCGAACGCTTCAAGTTCAGGGTGATGGTCCAGGGGCAAAGGCTCGACGCTGTCGAGATCAAATGGCTGATGGCTCCTTCGCATGAATACTGCCGTTTGCCAGACATTTTCAGCTAACTTTCTCCAATCCATTTGAGGCCAGGAGTTCATCATGATTTTTGAACACAGGCTGCTGCCTGGAGCCGTCATGTCAGCTAAGATTGAGTTAACGAGATCGAAAAGAAGCTTCCTGTCTGATTTCGACCACAGGAGCAGCTTGCTGTACTTGTTTTCCAGCCATACGAACACATCTGAGCTGAACTGCCACTGCTCTGGGTAGACTGGAAAGCCACACGCAGTGCCAAGCATCTCCTGGACATAAGTGCAGTCCCTGTCCTCCTCATCCTTAAATATGGGTAGCTGCTCTTCCTTCACCTGGTAATCTGAAATGTCTGTATCGTCGCACTCATCGCTCGAGTATGCATCCGAATCATCTTTGCGTGTATCGACTTGGTCGCCCATCTTCAGCATCTTAAGTTGAGCTCTGAGTCCTGCATTTATGAGATGAAATGGGAATAAAAGATTACTGATAAGAATATAAATCATATTAAGTGCAGAAGAGTCAGACTTGGTTTTGGTATGCTTGCCTTGAATACCATCATTAACACTTTTGAAGATTCCAGAATAAGTAGCCTCGTCTCCAGAACTTTGTTGCGATGAAGCAGTTGGACTTGAGCATTCACAACTCTCGGCGCTTACAGAATAAGCAGACTTTATTGCTTGGTGATCAATTTCAGCAATGTAACTCTCCATTAGTTGGCTTTTCACCTCCTGAAACCAAATGTTACAGTTTTGATAATGAGGAGATAGCAGTAGTCTCAAAACTTAACATTTCATAACAGAGCTTATAGTTCTCGACAAACTAACATTGACAACAGAATAATGGCAGGTTACTTAATAAATAACAAAAAAATTGTAATGCATTGTGTACCTTCAATGTTATGTTATCCTGATTATGAATTACAATGTCTTCTTCTGGCTCTGGTGACGGTGTTGCTAGCTTTTGCTCTGTCCACCCTGCCTGACCTTTCAAATTTCGCACATCATCATGTGGAATAGCCAAATCAATTGCTGTGTGATCCTCAGTACAGATAATAACATCACCTGGATGCTCATTATATATGTTGCTTGTCCTGGGTAAATCGGAAGTGCAGATACTGTGTCTTGTTCTCTCTGAAGTTACATAAATCTCTTTCTCAGGTAGCATATTTTCCTTTCCTACATGAACGATAACTCGCCCATTCTGCTTGGCTTTTCTGATTGGTAATCTCTTCCTGAGAAGTCCATTTCCAGTATCATCAGTGGGTGTATTCAATATATCCTTCAGAATGGGCAAGTCAGGTGCAGAGCGCCTCCTGCCCGGTAATTTTGCAACAGTGGTAGATGAGGTTGGGAGAGACTTGGACCTGGGAAAATTCCTTGATATGCCACTTCTTGAATTATCTCCTCGGTAAATCCCTGTCTTCCAACCATCTTTGCTGCTGATACCAAGAGGGCTGGCCGGCATCTCTTGCGCATTACTGGAATTGGTGTTTGAATCTGACAAACGCTTTTGGGTGGTTACTTTCGTTGCATCTCTAGCAGTCAGTTCAAGCATCTCACCTAATGTTCTTGTATCAGTAGGAACTTGATTTTCAGCTTTGGATTGGCAGGCCATTTGCCATCTTTCAGAGAGGTGCTTTCTGGCCTTTCTGCTCACCGATGATCCAGCAGAATGCGTGGATGAAGAAATTGACGAAGTCTCATCATGAGAAGTGGAAGCAGCCTTTTCCCTTTGACAGCCAACTCCAAGGTAGCGCTCATTCTCAGATGGTTTCTTCCTGCTACCTCTTCTAGAGGTTTGTATTCTAAGCTTCTGTTCAGGTGTATCTCCTTCTGGCTCTGTAACTTGCACACCGCCATGTGCCATAGAATGTATGCCATCTTGCTTATGCGTACTATGGCGTGGGGGCTTCACCCATCGTGCACCAGTCCACTGACCAAACTGCGATGTTTCTTGGCTTGCTATAACCGGTGTCGAACTTCTCCTCTGAGGGTCTGGTTTCAGAACAACAATTTGCGAGGGCCTCCGTGAACGCCTGCTCCCTTTTGGTGCCGAATGCTCCAGTGACACATCTGAAGTTTCTTCGAGATGCACACTAGAAAGAGGACCCACGGACTCACTGTCAACTTCCATTCTGCAAAGGTTATCCTGCCCAAACGATTGCGCACCAGCACCATTACTCGCATGGGGGGAGCACTGCGAACCACTGTAACCAAGGGCGTGCCCTGGGAATCCTGACAAGGCAATACTGCTCTCCTGAAGGATTTCAAGGAAAACATCCTTTTTGGAGTACAGTATCTCAAGTGCCTCACCAAACTCCTTAGAATTCCTGTGGCCTTCGTCGGTGGAAAGGCGCTTTGCATCCAAGAACTTCTGCCTTACGAACTCAAGATCAGCATCGTTGCTTCGTGGGCGTGGCATCTCCTTGCCTGACTGCACCGCCTTGCGCATCGCCATGTTCTCCATCTCGGTCACCTCGAAAACATCCTTCAGTTCTGGCAGCTCGTCGCCACTGCTCCGGCATGGCCGATCCTCGCATGAAACCCGGGCCACTTCCTCAGCACGTCCGGATAACTTCAGCCGCGGATTGCTCTGGATGTCACTCTGGCACCGGTCGAGAACCTTCTTGGACCGCGGCACGGTCTCGAGACCCATCAGCCTCGCAACGATGCTGGGCGCGCAGTGAGTGAACTCCACCTCTTCTGGCCCCTCTTTCGCCAAGTGTGACTTTGCAGCAACCATGTTCTGTTTGTTAGTGACTCCCTGCGAAACAGAGGAAACACACAGCACCACAGCTTCAGGAGGTAGGAGATCATACAGCAACGAGATTTGTATGGAAATGAGCACTTGTGGAAACTTAGATTCGGCTTACCGCTCCCCAGTTCTCTTTACCCCTATGCACTTGTGCGGGCGGCATCGCCTTCCTCGCCCTCTTGGACCCTCTCTTGAACTCAAATGTAAACTGGTTGAAAGTTCAAACAATGGAAGCATCAGGACTCATGGTCAAAGCATATCAGAAATAGTCAACCACGGAGCGCCATTCAAATCTATTACTAAAAAATGAAGCATGCTCACTAATTAATTAATTATATTTCGAAAATTCTGGACTAGAAGTTTGAATCTGCATTTGGGAGATACTACTAATGAATCTAGCAAGGTCAAGAGAGATGGACCGATTAACAGAACCTTAGCTACGAAATAAGAGCAGCAGCAGCAGCAGTTCAAAGAGGAGGAAAGGGGGGAGGGACGGGCCGCTTACGGAGGATTCCTCGACGGAAGACACCACCGGATCCTCCAGCACCGAGACGGCGACGCCCTTCGGCTCCGGAGCGGCGGCCGCCCCTCGCGCTGCAACGAAAGCGGATTTAAATCGGAGGAGGAAAAAAAAAAATGGGAGCGGGACAGAGACCCTAGAGCCAGCAAACAAACTAGCCGTGCGGACGAGGCGCCGGCGCTCACCTCGGCGCGGCGCGGGGCGGGGGTGAGGGCAGCGAGGGGGCCTCGCCGCCGCCGCCGGAGCAGCTCCTCCTCCTCGAGGTCCGGCGCCGCCGCGCAGCATCGCCTGGGCTGGCTGGTCGGCTTCCCCCTTTTCCGCTCTGAGACCTTTTTGGGCTGGGCTTCTCCTCTCTCTCGTTCAAGAGGATTTGAACTGCGGCCGTCGCAGGGGCGGTGGGTCCCCCGCATAGGCATGGCCGGGCGGTGCGAGCAGAGCGGGTTTGGATGGTAAGTACGCGGCTCCGTACCCGCGCGTCGCTGCGTGTGGGTCAGAGGAGGAGCTGGGCAGACGTGTCAGTGAAGGAGGAGGGTGTGAGTGTGGGGTGGGGTTGGGGAGCGGAGGGCGGTGGGCGTGGGGGGGTTCGAGTTTGAAAAGGCTGTGGGCACGAGGCGCGAAGGCCGAGGGCCCACACCCTGGTCTAGTCTCGCGCACAGTGATGAGCATGCGCACTCCCAGCGAGGGAGCACCCGAGGCTGCACAACACGCCACGCCGTTGCTTCCACGGCTCCGGATTTCTTTTCCTTTTTCTTCTGCCACATCAAGGTGTGGGAATCGGTGAAAAACGACGAATTTAAATTTTCTTCGAAAACTTCAAACAAAATGAACCGGGTTTGGAAATAGTTCAAAATATCACCGCTTTTATGAGTCCCTGACCCGGGGCGACATGCCAGATACTCCCTCCGTTCCTAAATACTTGTCTTTCTAAAGATTTAAACAAGTGACTACATACGGCGTAAAATGAATGAATCTACACTTTAAAATATGTCTACATACATCTGTATGTTGAGTCCATTTGAAATGCCTAGAAAGACAAGTATTTGAGAATGGAGGGAGTATAACGATGTCCCGATCAAGGGCGTCATGCAGTTAGAGTTGACCGTGCGACGTCGGACCGGCCTGCCAAACCAGGGCACCATGCAGTTTGCTTGAAGAAAACACCAAGCCCCCGCCGAGGCGTCCCAACCCAACTCATCTCTCCGTTATTCTACTTCCCCTCTGTTACTCTCGTCCCTGGCTCCCCCTTGCCTCTCTCCCCCCGCCAAATCTTGTGGATCTGAGCTCAAGAACGATGGGGCCTCTTCCTCTTCAGACCTTCTCTTTTTTCCTTTTTTTATTGGTTGAAATCTTTGCATCAGTAAAACCCTAATTCGTCCTTTTTTAGAAAAAAACATTGGACATTTGTATGATAGGGTTAGGGATTTGGTAGGTATGGTATAGGACTTGTATGCTAGGGTTAGGGATATGGTAGGTATAGTTGGTCTTATAGTTTTTAGGTTAGGGTAGGGTGTGTACTAAATTTGGCATGGTTTTCCCTTATGATTTGTGCATATTTGGTGTATGCAAGATTTAGTGTATGGATATTTGCAAATGTGTGTATCTATTTTCAGTATGGATATTCGCACGTATGTATTTATTTGTACATGTGTGTATCCATTCTCTGTATACAAAATTTAGTGCGTGGATATTTGCACTTGTATGGATATTTGCATGATATCTATTTGCACAATAACAACATGGCTTACGATACATTGCAATTTTGTAGGATGTTTCTTATCAATGAGTCGTACGATAAATTGCACCATGCACGGTATATGGCGGTGGAAGGAAGGGTTTTTACTAGCCCGAGGTCCATTGGGGTTCATGATCAGATGAAGTGTGACGAGCGATACATGAAGTATATCCGAAAGATTGTGCTTCTCCCTTTTATCATACTCATGGCTTGTTCGACGCCGAAGATGAACCCTGTGCGATCATATCACTCGTTGACCGATGGTGTCCTGAGACACATAATTTTCCATTGTGGGGAGATGATCGTGACATTGTAGGATGTTTCAATGACCCTGGCACTTCCTATTATATAAAAAGGAGATCATGTTTGTTTTAGTATAGACTCTGAGGGATGACGTGACAGTATGGTGGGACTCATCGGGGAAGAAGTCGGGGTGCGAGGGAAGTCAGTCAGTGCAACTTATCATTGGATTGCTGAGAACTTCGGGGAGTGCTTGGTTGATGCTGAGGAAGATAGTGAAATGGTGTAGCAGTATGCCCGGGCATACTTGTGATATGTAATCACCTGGGTTCTTTTTTTCTGATAGTAGTGGCATGAATGCTTCCTTTATATGGCTTCAATTGTTTTCTGGGTGGGGCATGGACTCATTGGGGTATCGCGACACTAGCTTATTTGTACCGTTGGGTAACTAGTTGTGCATAGTATCTTCACAATATATAATTTGTTTCTACTTTCTAACATATTTCTCTTGCTTGTGTAGTTCTACGAGGCATGCAGTAGGGGCGTTGTTGTATATCCGGGTTGTCAAGCCAAGGGGCTCCACCACATAGTACATGCCCGGATTTGTTGCTGCCATCGCTTTCAACACCATAGGGAGGCCTTTGTATGATTCTTCCCAACCAGCTTCCATGCCTTTCTGTACTTCACCGTGTAACTGAAGACCTCTTTCACTATCTCCATCAACGCCTTAATGGGATATGTTGGGAGTATCTTTATGGAGGCGGAAAATCTTTATGCGGTGAATTTGGAGGTCAATTGACAGTGATCATCCTTTACACCAACATCGTTGATATCCTTGCCACTAATCGGTGATGAAACACGAAACTTTGTAATCTTCCATTTGGCCCGCCTTTGATAGATCTTACACGGACATCCACGACAATTATTCTTGTATTCCCCACATCTGACCATGTGAAGTTTGACTTCTCCACCTTGAATGGTCGATCATACTTGACCGTGTGGTCCTTGCACCACATCTGAACTTCTGCCAAGGTGTCAAAGATTGTTCCTTCACTAATACCATACACATTTGGGCCGTTATATTACTTGGAAGATAGACTCGGTGCAAGAATTTTACTTGTGCCACCATCAACAATAGTCTTATTGGTGAGGCTTAGATCGCGTAACAATGATGTCGATGATCCTAGCCTATTACATTCTTGTAAGCTTCGGCTTCTTTTCTCGTCCAACCATCCTGGTCTCTTTCTTCATCCGGGCCTTCATCCTCGGAGTCCCCCGCATAGGATCATTTGTATGGAACGTCATGGTCCATGTCATGTGCAATTTTCCTCCACATCGCCAAATTGACATGAAGATAAGCCTCATATTCATCACCCTCGGACTCATCACCCTCCATGTCCAAGTTATGACAATCATATTGGTCATTCCGAACCGGTTTCAAAGATTGGCTCATTATTGTGTCATACACATCGGCCTCCGGGTCTACATGTGGATCATCTCGAACCGGTCTAGTAGCATCACATGAGGATGCACGCTGATTCAATTCAATGTGTAACCACCTTCTTTGTGGCAAATAACTCAAGACTTATCTTGTGAGGTCAACACACTCACCTTACATGCTTGTCAATGGAACTCGAAGACGAGATGCATTGTCTCCAACGAATGTTTTGTCCGAACCCGACATTATACCATCCAATCAAGTCAACTAAATCACTTTTATCCATCCAATTCAACTTGATTTGGAGCTCTGTCACAACCTCGGTAAGACTAGGACTAGTGTCAAACACCATCACTACCTCCTTCTGGTCACCATATTTGGCATGTCTGTTCTCAAAAGCGGCATAGTCCACATGATGAACATCATTGAAGATCCATCTATTCCGCTCCTTCCAAACATTCCAAAGCACATACGTGGTCGCTTGACCGAACCTCATGTGAGCAGCCGCATCCCGGCCAAGAGTATTAGAGTTCCACCAATCCTCAAGAGTAGAGAAAATAGATGTTGCCCCATGGGGAATGGATAGTTGATGTCTACTACACAACTTGTTCTTGTAGACTCGTGTTGGGCCTCCAAGCGCAGAGTTTTCTAGGACAGTAGAAAATTTCCCTCAAGTGGATGACCTAAGGTTTATCAATCCGTGGGAGGCGTAGGATGAAGATGGTCTCTCTCAAACAACCCTGCAACCAAATAATAAAAAGTCTCTTGTGTCCGCAACACACCAAATACAATGGTAATTTGTATAGGTGCACTAGTTTGGCGAAGAGATGGTAATAAAAGCGTAGTAATGATGGTAGATATTGATTTTTTGTAGTAGGAACAAGAAAAACAGCAAGGCAACAATTGATAAAACGGAGCACAAACGGTATTGCAATGCTTGAAAATGAGGCATAGGGTCCGTACTTTCGCTAGTGCAATCTCTCAATAGTGCTAATATAATTGTATCATATAACCATCCCTCAGCGTGTAATGAAGAATCACTCCAAAGTTCCTATCTAGTGGAGAACATAAGAAGAAAATGTTTGTAGGGTACGGAACCACCTCAAAGCTATTCTTTCCAATTGATCTATTCAAGAGTTCGTACTAAAATAACACCAAAGCAAATTCAGATTCATAATACTCAATCCAACACAAATAACCTCAAGGTGTGCCCCAATATTTCTACCGGAGACACAAAGACAAGAACGTGCATCAACCCCTATGCATAGATTACCCCAGTGTCACCTCAAGAATCCGCGAGTTAAGTGCCAAAAGATATATCAAGTGAATCAATACGATACCCCATTGTCACCACGGGTATTCATAGCAAGACATACATCAAGTGTTCTCAAATCCATAAAAGTATTCAATCCAATAAAACAAAATCTCAAAGGGAAAACTCAATTCACCACAAGATAGAGAGGGGAAAACACCATATGATCCGACTATATTAACAAAGCCTGCGATACATCAAGATCGTGACATCTCAAGAACACGAGAGAGAGAGAGAGAGAGAGAGATTAAACACATAGCTACTGGTACAAACCCTCAGCCCCGAGGGTGGACTACTCCCTCCTCAGGTGGCCGTCGGGATGATGAAGATGGACACTGGTGATGATTCCCCCCTCCGACGGAGTGCAGGAGAAGGGATCTAGATTGGATCTCGCGGTTCTGGAACTAGCGCCGGCTGGAACAAAATTTCGTCAACTCCTCTAGGGTTTTTGGAATATTTGGGCATTTATAGAGCGAAGAGGTTGTGTGGGAGGCCACCGAGGTGGGCACAAACCACCTAGGCGCGCTTGGGCCTCCAAGCGCCCCCTGGTAGGTTGTGCTCCCCTCGGGGCACCCCCAAGTGCTTCTCTGGCCCACTGGATGTCTACTAGTCCAAAAAAATCTCCAAAAAGTTTCGCTGTTTGGACTCCGTTTAATATTGATTTCCTGAGAAATAAAAAACAAGCAAAAATAGCAACTGACACTGGGCACTATGTCAATAGGTTAGTCCCAAAAAATGATATAAAGTTGCTATAAAATGATTGTAAGACATCCAAGAATGATAATATAACATCATGGAGTAATCAAAAAATATAGATACGTTGGAGACGTATCAGCATCCCCAAGCTTAATTCCTGCTCGTCCTCGAGTAGGTAAATGATAAAAATAAAAATTTTAATGTGGAATGTTGCCTATCCTTTTCATCACATATTCTTTTCCTTTGTAGCATGGACATATGGACTTTTATATGGTTCAAAGCAATACTCTAGTTTTGACATGAAGACATCAATACTCAAGCATATCAACAAGCAACCATGTATTTCAAAATATCGACACTAAAGCAAGTTATCCCTAGCCCATTATGCTCAATCATTGATCCATTCATGAAACACACTCGCATATTAGCTACACCCAATGCTCAAGTACGATCATAGTGCCCCTTAGTTGGTGCTTTATGAGAGAAGATGGAGACTCAAATAAAATAAAAATTGCATAAAGTAAATAGAGAGGTCCTTCGCAGAGGGAAGTAGGGATTTGTAGAGGTGCGAGAGCTCAAAGAGGAAATTGAGAGATAACAATTTTTGGGTGGCATGCATTTCCTGTCAACGAAAACGATCGTGTAGTTCCCAATACTTTCCATGCTAGATATATCATATGCAGTTCCCAAACAGAAAATAAAGTTTATTCCTTTTTCCATCATACTTTCACATTCCACGGCTAACCGAATCCATGGGTGCCGTCCATACCAACACTTTCCAAGGACTTTACTATTTGACAACATAAAGTAAATTCATTTTTCATTTCGGGACTGGGCATCCCTAATACCTTTGTCGTACTCTCGTGCAATGACAAGTGAATAAATACTCATCTTGAGAATAAGACATCTAGCATGGAAAAATATCAGCCAACCCCCACCGTTTCATGAGCGGTACGAGCACACAAAAAGGAAATTTATTTTGAAGATTAGATATGGCACATACAAATTTGCTTAGAACGGCACGGAAATACCGCATAGGTAGGTATAGTGGACTCATAAGGCAAAACTGGGTTTAAGAATTTTGGATGCACAAGTAGTATTTCTACTTAGTACAAATGGAGGCTAGCAACTAGATTGAGAAGCAACCAACCAAGAAACAAAAATTCACATAAATGAGCATTGAGCATAACTACACCGAATAATGCAGCATAAGTAGGATGTAATTTCCTTGCATAACTATTGACTTTCGTGCTTGCATAGGGAATCACAAACCTTAACACACCAATATTCTTACTAAAGCACAATTACTCACCAGCATGACTCACATATTATTATCATCATATCTCAAAACTATTACAAAGAATCAAGTTTACTTTGTCTAATGATCTTCATGAAAGTTTTTATTATATCCCTCTTGAATATCTATCACTTTGGGACTAGTTTCATATGTTGCAATTGCTTTTTGAAAAGCTCAAACAAGTTTAAGTGAATAATATGAGCATAAAAAATTTATCTCTCAAAATAATATAAGCGAAGCATGAGAGAACTGACAAACTACTCCAAAAAGATATTAGTGAAGATTAAATAAGTAGTTACGTAAATAGGTAGCTATGTGAGGACTCTCTCTTATTTAAAAGTTTTAGATCTAAGTATTTTATTGAAACATTAAGCAAAACAAAATAAAATGACATTCCAAGGATAGCACACATCATGTGAAGAAGCAAAAACTTAGGTTCAACCGATACTAACTAATAATTGTTGAAGAAGAAAGGTGGGATGCCTACCGGGGCATCCCCAAGGTTATATGCTTGAGACTTCTTGGAATATTAACTTGGGATGCCTTAGGCATCACCAAGCTTGAGCTTTTGTGTCTCCTTAATTCCTCTCATATAACGGTTTCCCTAAATCTCAAAAACACCATCCACACAAAACTCAACAAGAACTAGTGAGATAAGTTAGTATAAATCAATGCAAAACCTTATCATTCTCTACTGTAGAAAATCAATAAATTATTATTTGATATTTCCTACTAAATTCATCTGCATATTTAATACTCCTATCGTCAAATAGATTCATTAAACACGCAAACATATGCAAACAATGCAAACATAATAGCAATCTGCCAAAACAGGACAGTCTGTAAAGGATGAAGCTACATCCAATCTTATTCAACTCAAAAATAATCTGAAAATTTACCACACTGTAGAAAATTTATCATGTCTTTTTGTGCGAAAAGTTTCATCATTTTATCATATTCTGACTTTTCTCAAGAATTTTTGCAACAACGTTAAACTTTCTGTTTTGAAACAGCAACTCATATACATGCAAAATAAGCATGACAAAGGCTATACTTGACATTTTTATTAAAGTAAAAGATGCAAAACATTATTCTAAATAACAACAAGCAAATACTAACAAAATAAAATGACTCTCCAAGCAAAACTCATATCATGTGATGAATGAAAATATAGCTCAAAGTAAGGTTACCCATAATGTTGGAGATGAAAGAGGGGATGCCTTCTGGGCATCCACAACCTTAGTTGCCTGGATCTTCCTTGAATATTACCTTGGGGTGCCTTGGGCATCCCCAATATTAGGGTCTTGTCACTCCTTATTCTCCTCATATCGACATCTAACCCAAAACTTGAAAACTTCAATCACACAAAACTTAACGGAACTTCGTGAGATAGGTCAGTATGATAAAGAGCAAACCATTTCACTTTGGTACTGTCGAAGAAAAGATTCATAATTGTTTCCACACAATGCCTACTGTATCATATCATTTCCACAATTTATATTGAGCAATAAAATCCATAGAAACTAGGAACCAAGCAAACTATGCATTGAAAACAGAATCTGTCAAAAATAGAACAGTCTGAAGTAATCTGTACTCCAACCATACTTCTATAACTCCAAAAAAAATCTAAAATATTAGGACAATGTAGATAATTTGTATATCTATCATCTGTAAAAAATCAGATCAAAAGCATATTCCAGTGAATTTTCAAAATTCCTGGACTGAGCGCAAAAGTTTCTGTTTTTGCACAGATTCAAGTAAACTATCATCCACACTATCCCAAAGGCTTTACTTGGCACTTTACTGAAACAAAAGCAATAAACATGATTACTACAGTAGCATAATCATGTGAACACACAAAAATAGTAGGCAAAATGTTGGGTTGTCTCCCAACAAGTGCTTTTCTTTAATGCCTTTTAGTTATGCATGATGATTTCAATGATGCTTACATGGAAGTAAAGAATTGAAATGCAAAGGGAGCATCATGAGAAATGTCGTGGTATTTCCTCGACATATGCCAACGGGTGGCTAATCATATAGGGGGTCAATAGGACGTTGCCGGGCTCTAGAAGCGGGAGTAGGCAAGACCGCAAACGACGTCGGGTCTCACTACAAAAAAAAGACACATTCGTGACATTTTGGGCCGAACAAATTTTTTTTCTATCATACTTATGACACTTCTATGATGATAATTGTGACAAAACCCGGTATCATCATAGCTGTGGTGGGCTCCTACTTCTGTGACAAAAAATCATGACAGAAAATGGGCTTTTCGTCCTGGGCGGGCCGGAGACGCAGTTGCATGACATTCTTTGGGCCGTCCATGACGAAAAAAACCGTGGTAGAAGCGAGGGCGAGGAAAATTTCGGCGAGTTCCCAGTTACGGTGGGTGGTCGGGGGCCGAACGATGCGCGTTTCTCTCGTACACATATGCACGTGTGTGCGAGGCGTTTGCTCTAACTGAACCCGAGCGAGGCGTTGGGCTCTAACTGAACCCGACCGATTGCACTGCAGGCTACGCGTCACTGAACCCGAGCGATCGATCGATGGCTGTTAACTGAACCCGATCGAGCGATTCCTTCGCTACTGCTGCTAACTGAAGCCGATCGATGCTGCCTCTGGATGAACAGTGAGCGTTGCGGGGGGGGTGGATGGACAGTGAGCGGTGGGCATGGATGAACAGGACCTCGTGGTGTTGCCTCTGGATGAACGGGACCTCATGGCATTGCCTCTGGATGAACAGGACCCTGATCGATCGAGCCGGTTGGGCCTGGATGAACAGGACCTCGTGGAGGGCTGGATGAATAGGACGACCCCATGGAGGGCTGGATGTACAGTAGACGATGGAGGGGTGGATGAACAGTAGCCCGTGGAGGGGTGGCTGAACAGGAGCCCGTGGAGAGGGGTGGTTGAACAGTAGCAGGTGGAGTAGCGCGCGGTGGAGGCTTGATGAACAGGAGCCCGTGGATGAACAGTCGCAGGTGGAGGCTGGAGGAGGTCGACGGTGGATGAACAGTAGCCCGTGAAGGATGGAGGAGGTCGACGGTGGAGATGAATAGTATCCTGTGGAGTCCCGTTTTGCGGTACGCCACACCCCTCTCGATGAACATGACCCCCGTTTCGACCGTAGCGCTCCAACACAAGTATGCTTCGTCCGTTTTGCGGTACGCCACACCCATCCCGATCAACAGGACCCCCGTTTCGACCGTAGGAGGTCCGTTTCCTCCGTTTTACGGTACGCCAGACCCCTCCCGATGAACAGGATCCCGTTTCGTACGTGGCCGGTCGAACACAAGGCCGTTTCCTCTGTTCTGCGGTACATCAGGCCTCGTTTCCATCGCCTGTTCCATCCAAGCCCTCCCGATGGACACGACGACACATTCCGTTCCGACCCAGCCGGTTGGCTCCCCATGAACATGACGACGACGTTGTTTCTCCGTTCCGACCCAGCCATGTACACGAGACCTGGCCGTACGTATGCGCGAGTAAGTGTTCGAGACCCCGCCCGTATGTACGTACGTGGTCGTATTTTCTTTCTTGCACCCTGGCCGTTGTACGTACGTGTACATGCTACGTGCGCGCCTCTACTACGACACGTGCGCGCCTCTATATCGCCCGGTATATATGTACGTACACGTTCGCGGCCAGAATGACAATGCTACGTACGCTTCGACCAGGTGGGTCCCGACTGTCAGGCACTTCCTTGCGTGCGAAGATGTAGCTGGTGCGTCCCAGCAGTCAGGGGGCGAATCATTTTTTTGCCCAGACGCACTTCCTTGCGTGCGAAGATGTAGCTGGTGGGTTCCAGCAGTCAGGGGAGAAACGTTTTTTTCGCGAAATACGGTGGCCCGTCCGGTGGGTCCCCATTGTCAGGTGGAGGAATAATTATTTTGCGCGTAATAAGGAGGCAATCCTTGCGGCTGCCGTGGACCCAGCTATCAGCCTCTCCATGTACAGTACTCTTCCGATGAAAGTCGGTCTCTCTACAGGCTTTTTCAACCTATAAGCAGACCTTTGTATACACCCTTGTAACTGAACTAGCTATTCACAAAGAAAGGTATATACCGTACATATACCAACTACGCACCCCTTGTATACTTCTTTTTCCTTCTCCCGTGCTTCAAGTTCTGCCCCCTCACTCCTCTTTCCAGAATCTACGGGAAGCACTCGTTCAAAGTAAGTTGAGATTCAAAGCGTTCCCGTAAGCTAGTAAGTCAATCAAAGCTATAACTCTATTTGTTAGCTTCAGGAAACTGATACATATTTCAAATAATAATAATAATGACCACGCCGCGCCGAGAACACCACGGCGGTGGACAACGGCGACGCCTATGAAGGGGACGACACGGAGCCGGGGAAGACGCGGCAGTGGATGCCCACGCGGAGAGGAGTACGAGGGTTCACTGGTTCGGCTGCGCTGCCGTCGCCACAGAATAACAGATAGTGTGGGTGAGTGGAGTGGAGGGATGGCCTGGCCATCAGTGGGAGTAGTATGGGGGCGGTGAGGCCTCCGCGGCAGCACAGCCGGCCACGGGAGGCAGGAGCAGGCGGCACGACCGACGCTGCTTTGGGCCGCTAGAGAAAGAAGACCAAAGGTTGAAGAAGCACTACAGCCGTTGGATGGACATCGTACGGTCACTCGAGCTAGAATCGTGCATATTGACTAAGTTGACAAAGCCCTCCATCCCCGTCAACTTAGTAGGCCCACTATACTGGGTCTCAGCTAGCAGGGGAGTATTATTTTTTTGTGCGTAATAAGGAGGCACTTCCTTGCGTGCGAAGATATAGCTGGTGGGTCCGAGCTATCAACGGCGGTAACGTTTTTTTCGTGAAATAGAAAGGCCCTTTCGGTGGGTCCCAGATGTCAGGTGGAGGAATCATTATTTTGCGCGTAATAAGGAGGCATTTCCTTGCGTGCGTCCGTGGCCCAGCTGTCGGCCGCTCCACGTACAGTCCACTTCAAATGCATGTCAGTCGTTGACCACATTGACCACGCCATGCCGAGAGAACCAGGGCGGTGGACGACGGCGAGGCCTAGGAAGGGAACGACACGGAGCCAAGGAAGACTCGGCAGTTGTTTCCCACGCGGAGGGGAGTACGACTGTACGAGGGTTTACTGGTTCGTCTGCCGTCGCCGGAGAATAACAGCAGGTGTGGGTGAGTAGAGAGATGGCTAGGCCAGCGATGGGAGTACGGTGGGGCGGTGAGGCCTGAGCGGCAGCACAGCCGGCCGCGGGAAGGAGGGAGCAGACAGTCCCGCCGGCGCTTGTTTGAGCGGTTGGAGCAGGAAGAGCAAAGATTGAAGAAGCACGACGGCGTTGGATGGACATCCAAAAGTCGTTGCTTATGTGTCAACCTTTTTTTAGGAAAGTCTCAAATCTGTGGAAAACAACATACAGGCCATCTGCCATTATTTCTAATAATTTACAGCCCATTTGCTAATTCTTACGGTTTTTTAGTCCATATTCTTTTCGTTAGCATTATAGCCCATATTGTGGCCACGGTTAAAAAATTATACGAAAATTTGCATATGTCGGTGCGGTCTGAACTGTTTTTAATCCCTAAATTTTGAGTCATATTCAGACTGATTTTAAAAATAAATGTATATCAATATAAAATCCAATAAATTGTCCACGCATAAAAATCAATGCAATTTAAAATCTCGAAACGAAAAAAAAGATATTTGAAACTAATTGCCAGTTTGATGTGTTTTAAAAATGTACATCCCATTTCTCATTACTGATAGGCCATTTTTTTGGCCAGCCGAATAAAGCTCTTCTCGTCTTGAAAGATTTGCAGCCCAACAGGCCTAACAAAGCGACTTACTTGACAAATCGCAAAAAAACTGGGCTTGCCATTTTCAGAAAGGAAAAAAAACTACTGGACTGGTCTGTGGTAAACATAAAAGAAAAGGCTGTCTAGAAAGGCCAGAGTGTCCTGCACAGCCCAGTTGACACCCTGCTTCCGTCTCAAAAACAAATTAGATAAATGCCACTCCAATTATGGCGATTCATAAAAATGCCACTGCAATTTTCAAGCTTTGAAAAATGCCACTGCAAATTTTGCAAATTTTATAAAACGCCACTGCAGTTTGCAAACTTTAAAAAACGCAACTCCAGACTTCGAAAAATGCCACTAGAAATGGCATGAAATGACATTTTTCAAAGTTTGGAAATTGCAGTGGCATTTTTCGAAAACACCAGATTTGGAGTGGCATTTATCAAATTAACCCAAAAACAAAAATAACTGGGCAAGCCGCTGGGTCCCTGGTGTCACCGCCACAGTGCAATTCTCTCGCTTATTGACTACGCTGACAAAGGGGCATGGGACCCGGATGTCGAAATCCATTAGGAGGAGCCATTTTTATTGGCTTGAAATAAGGAGGCACTTGCTTGCGTATTTGTTGGGGAACGAGTAATTTCAAAAATTTCCTCGCACACGCAAGATCATGGTGATGATATAGCAACGAGGGGAGAGTGTTGTCTCACGCACTCGTGAGACCAAGCGAAGCGTTATGACAACGCTGTTGATGTAGTCGACGTCTTCACGATCCGACCGATCCAAGTACCGAACGTCGGCACCTCCGAGTTCAGCACACGCTCAGCTCGATGACGATCTCCGCCTCCGATCCAGCAGAGCTCGGAGATGAGTTCCACAAGACGACGGCGTGGACGATGATGATGTTCTATCGGCGCGGGCTTCGCTTAAGCTCCGCGACGATATGACCGAGGTGGAATATGGTGGAGGGGGCACCGCACACGGCTAAGGAACGATCTCAATGATCAACTTGTGTCTCCATGGGTGCCCCCGCCTCAGATATAAAAAGAGAGGAGGAGGGAGGGCCGGGCCTCTACTATGGCGGCATACTGGGAGTCCTACTCCCACCGGAGTAGGATTCCCCTTTCCTAGTCCAACTAGGAGACCTTCCATGTATTAGGAGTAGGAGACTAGGAAAGGGAGGGAGAAGGGAAGGAAGGAGGGGTGCGGCCCTCCCTTAGTCCAATTCGGACTAGGGCAGGCGCGCCTGCCTGCCCAGGCAGCCCTCTCTCTTTCCGTATGGCCCATAAGGCCCAATACTTCTCCCGGCGAATTCCGTAACTCTCGGTACTCAAAAAATACCGAATCACTCGAACCTTTCCGAACTCCGAATATAGTCGTCCAATATATCGATCTTTATGTCTCAACCATTTCGAGACTCCTCGTCATGTCCCCGATCTCATCCGGACTCGAACTCCTTCGGTACATCAAAACTCATAAACTCATAATATAACCGCCATCGAACCTTAAGCGTGCGGACCCTACGGGTTCGAGAACTATGTCGACATGACCTAGAACTATTCTCGGTCAATAACCAATAGCGGGACCTGGATGCCCATATTGGCTCCTACATATTCTACGAAGATCTTTATCGGTCAAACCGCATAACAACATACGTTGTTCCCTTTGTCATCGGTATGTTACTTGCCCGAGATTCGATCGTCGGTATCCAATACCTAGTTCAATCTCGTTACCGGCAAGTCTCTTTACTCGTTCTGTAATACATCATCTCGCAACTAACTCATTAGTTGCAATGCTTGCAAGGCTTAAGTGATGTGCATTACCGAGAGGGCCCAGAGATACCTCTCCGACATTCGGAGTGACAAATCCTAATCTCGAACCAACCCAACAAGTACCTTTGGAGACACCAGAGAGCACCTTTATAATCACCCGATTACGTTGTGACGCTTTGGTAGCACACAAAGTGTTCCTCCGTAAACGGAGTTGCATAATCTCATAGTCATAGGAACATGTATAAGTCATGAAGAAAGCAATAGCAACATACTAAACGATCAAAAGCTAAGCTAACGGAATGGGTCATGTCAATCGATCATTCAACTAATGATGTGACCCCGTTAATCAAATAACAACTCTTTGTCCATGGTTAGAAAACATAACCATCTTTGATTAACGAGCTAGTCAAGTAGAGGCATACTAGTGACACTGCTTGTCTATGTATTCACACATGTATTATGTTTCCGTTAATACAATTCTAGCATGAATAATAAACATTTATCATGATATAAGGAAATAAATAATAACTTTATTATTGCCTCTAGGGCATATTTCCTTCAGTCTCCCACTTGCACTAGAGTCAATAATCTAGATCACATCACCTTGTGATTAACATTGATAGTTCACATCATCATGTGATTAACACCCATAGTTCACATCGCCATGTGACCAACACCCAAAGGGTTTACTAGATTCAGTAATCTAGTTCACATCGCTATGTGATTAACACCCAAAGAGTACTAAGGTGTGATCATGTTTTGCTCGTGAGAGAAGCTTAGTCAACGGGTCTTTCACATTCAGATCCGTTATGTATTTTGCAATTTTCTATGTCTACAATGCTTTGCACGGAGCTACTCTAGCTAATTTCTCCCACTTTCAATATGTATCTAGATCGAGACTTAGAGTCATCCAGATCGGTGTCAAAACTTGCATCGACGTAACCCTTTACGACGAACCTTTTGTCACTTCCATAATCGAGAAACATATCCTTATTCCACTAAGGATAATTTTGACCGCTGTCCGATGATCTACTTAGATCACTATTGTATTCCTTGCCAAACTCAAAGGCAGGGTATACAATAGATCTGGTACACAAAGATGGCATACTTTATAGAACCTATGGCCAAGGCATAGGGAATGACTTTCATTCTCTTTCTATCTTCTGCCGTGATCGGGTTTTGAGTCTTACTCAATTTCACACCTTGTAACACAGGCAAGAACTCTTTCTTTGACTGTTCCATTTTGAACTACTTCAAAATCTTGTCAAGGTATGTACTCATTGAAGAAACTAATCAAGCATCTTGATCTATCTCTATAGATCTTGATGCTCAATATGTAAGAAGTTTCACCGAGGTCTTTCTTTGAAAAACTCCTTTCAAACACTCCTTTATGCTTTGCAGAATAATTCTACATTATTTCCGATCTACAATATGTCATTCACATATACTTATCGTAAATGCAGTAGTGCTCCCACTCACTTTCTAGTAAATACAGCTTCACCGCAAGTCTCAGATAAACTATATGCTTTGATCAACTTATCAAAGCGTATATTCCAACTCCGAGATGCTTGCACCACCCATAGATGCACATTTTGTTAACACCTTTAGGATCGACAAAACCTCTTGGTTGCATCACATACAACTCTTCTTTAATAACTCCATTAGGGAATGCAGTTTTGTTTATCCATTTGCCAGATTTCATAAAATGTGGCAATTGCTAACATGATTCGGACAGACTTTTAAGCATCGATACGAGTGAGAAAATCTCATTGTATTCAACATCTTGAACTTTTGAAAGCACATTTGCTCCCTGGGTGGTTTTGGTAATTAATGACAACATACTTTGTGGTTGGACTAATGCTTTTATCAAGTATGTTTCAGGAAATTCAATCACATTGGCATGGCAAAAGGATCAAGAAGTGGACCCTCAAAATGCTAAGGCAAGCATTGGCAAAAGCTCAAGACTCCATTTTTGGTTTAGTGATCCAAGATCACATTGAGTCCATAGGAAAAGCCAATACTATTAAAAGGGATGAGGTTATGATGATGATCCGTTGCTCAAGTGCTTAGTGATACATCTCCTAAACTATCGCAACTTTCACCGCCATATACACTCATAAGTAATCTCGGTCCCACCGATTTTCCAAACTCACCACACCGAGATGAACCACCTCAGCCATAAGCCAAACCCTAGCAAACTCGGATTTTCCGATTCTGAACTCGGTCTCACCGAAACTTGAGTTGCCAAGCTTCTGTAACCTTCTGTCATCAAATCGGTGTCACCGAGATGATGAAGTCGGTCCCACCAAAATTGGCATGCTCTTGTCATTGCACGAATCGGACTAACCGAGATTGTATTTTCGGTCCCACCGAAAATCCCAACGTTCACATTATTTGAACTTTCGGTCTCACCGAGTTGTCAACTTCGGTCCCACCGAGATTGGTCAAGTGTGTGTAACGGTTGGATTTTGTGTGGAGGCTATAAATACCCCTCCACCCCCTCTTCATTCGTGGAGAGAGCCATCAGAAAGAACTACCACTCCTACCTTACATTTCTGAGAAGAGAACTACCTACCCTTGTGTTGAGATCAAGTTGCTCCACTCCCACCATATGAAGCTTGATCTCTAGCCTTCCCAAGTTGCTTTCCACTCAATCATTTCTTCCACCACAGCCAAATCAAGGAGGAGAGTTGAGTGTTGGGGAGATTATCATTTGAAGCACAAGAGCAAGGAGTTCATCATCATCTACAACATCTATTACCTTTTGGAGGGTGGTGCCTCCTAGATTGGTTAGGTGTCGCTTGGGAGCCTCCGTCATCGAGATGTGGAGTTGAACCAAGAAGTTTGTAAGGGCAAGGAGATCGCCTACTTCGTGAAGATCTACCCCGAGTAAGGCTAGCCTCCGTGGGCGTGAGGCCATGATGGAATAGACAAGGTTGCTTCTTCGTGGACCCTTCGTGGGTGGAGCCCTCCGTGGACTCTCGCAGCCGTTACCCTCCGTGGGTTGAAGTCTCCATCAACGTGGAAGTACGATAGCACCACCTATCGGAACCACGAGAAAAATCACCGCGCCTCCAAATTGCGTTTGATCTTCTCCACTTCTCTTTACTACTTGTGCAATTTACTTTCCGCTGCCCATACTCTAGAATTGCATGTGTAGTGTGCTACTTGACTTGTGTGTTATGCAAAATCTGCCAAAATCTGTCCTTGATAAAAGATGAATTTTTATCTTGTCGAGTAGTCTAATCACTCCCCTCTAGACACTCTCACCTTCTTCGATCCTACAATTGGTATCGAGCTTTGGTCTCCATTGCTTTGGTTTACACACCATTGGAGGAAGATGGACGGTTCACGCTTGGGAGTGTTAGCCATAGAGTGCCTATTCTTAATGGAGTGTCTTATAACTCGTGGAGGATTGAAATGCTTATTATCTTTAAGACTTACAACTTGCACAAATATGTTGAGACCCCCTATGTGCCTCCATTTGACCCCTTGCACCCTACCATGGATGAAGAGCTTGATTTACTTCGTAACCTTAGAACTGTAAATCTTATCATTAGAGGGTTACCCGATAACATGCTTAAGCTCGTTACAAACTTTGAGTGCGCCTATGCTATGTGGAAGTTCTTGGAAGAACTTTATCCGGACTACTCTTTGAGAGGTCTTGATGAAATTCTATACAAGACTATTGAATTTGATATGATGCGCCCCAATGATCCCAACTTTGATAAATGCTTCTTTGAGCTTCGTGATCTTATGAAAAAGAAGGGTGATCCCGGTCTTATCAATGTTCTAATTAGAAATGCTCTTGCATTGCATTCCGATGATTATTGTCACATTGACAAAACTAATGCAAGTAGTTATCAAATTGACCTAGGTGTTGATGATGAACAATCTATGGGTCAATATGATGATGAGCATGAGCATGATGATGATTACTCCGATTCGGACACCGAGCTAGACAAGATCATGAAGAGTCTCAATCCTTGATAGTGGATGCACCGACCACATGACCGGAGACAAAGACATGTTTCGAGAGCTTGCAAAGAATGATGGTCCACGCAAGTATGTGACTTTTGGAGACAACTCCAAGGGTAAGGTACTTGGCCTTGGTAAGGTGGCCATATCTCATGATAGCTCTATTCAAAATGTCATGCTTGTAGAATCTCTTGGATACAATTTACTTTCCGTGTCTAGATTAGCTGACTTTGGATTCAATGTGCTATTCACCGAAGTAGATTGCCAAGTCTTTCGTCGTGACAATCATAACATGGCATTTACCGGCATCCGTAGAGGTGATCTATATATTGTTGATTTCACTAAGAAAGCCCAACCTAGAGCTTGCTTCATTGCTAGATCCGCTAAAGGTTGGTTATGGCATAGAAGGCTTGCACATGTTGGTATGCGTAATCTAGACAAGCTGATCAAAGGTGATCATATTCTTGGCGTTAAAGATGTTCTCTTTGACAAAGATAGACTTTGTAGTGCTTGTCAAGCAGGAAAACAAGTAGGTGGAAGTCATCCCGTGAAGAACATCATGACCACAAGGAGACCACTTGAGCTTCTTCATATGGATCTCTTCGGTCCCAATGCTTACAAAAGCCTTGGTGGTAACTCCTTTGGTCTAGTTATAGTTGATGATTATTCCAGATTTACGTGGGTATTTTTCCTTGATGACAAATCGCAGGTTCGAGAATCTTCAAAACCTTTGCCGAAAGGCCCAAAATCAATTTGAGGTGAAGATCAAGAAAGTTCGGAGGACAATGGAACGGAGTTCAAGAACGCCAATGTAGACTCTTTTCTCGATGAGGAAGGGATTCTACATGAGTTCTCGGTTACGATATACCCTCAACAAAATGGAGTTGTTGAGAGGAAGAACCGAACGCTCATAGAGATGGCGAGAACGATGCTTGATGAATACAAGACATCAAGCATTTCGGGGAAGCGGTCGAGACAGCTTGTCATGCTATCAACAGGCTTTATCTTCATAAGCTCCTCGGCAAGACATCATACGAGCTCCTCACCGGTAACAAACCCCAAGTGGGATACTTTCGTGTTTTTGGTTCGACATGCTATATCCTTGATAAGCATCGTCGGTCTAAATTTGCTCCTAAAACTCATGAAGGCTTTTTTCTTGGTTATGGATCAAACTCCCACACCTACCGTGTCTACAATAATTTCACCCGAAAGGTTGAAGAGACGGTAGACGTGAAGTTTGATGAATCTAATGGCTCGCAAGTAGAGCAAATGCCTATTGATGTAGGAGACAAGGACCCATCGGAAGCCATCCAAGATTTATCTATTGGAAAGATCTGTCCCATGGAAGTGAAGGAGAGTACCTCATCTACATATGTGGAGCCCCCTACCTCACGGCAAGATGAACCTCAAGGCAACATGGAGGCCTCCACAAGTGGAACTCACCAAGATGAGGAAGTGCAACAAGAAGATCCACCACAACCTCCTTCTCCACCGCCTCAAGACAACACCAACAACAATGAAGAAGAAGAAGAGGAAGATGAAGATGATGAGGAAGCTCAGCCACAACCACAACAGAAGCTATCCCGAGTCCGAGCAAGAATCAAGAAAAATCATCCCGTGGAACAAATGATGAACGACATCAACTCCGGGAGAATTACTCGCTCTAAAACTCGCTTAGCTAACTTTTGTGAGCATTACTCATTTATCTCTAGTATTGAACCTATGAAGGTAGAAGAAGCACTTGAAGACCCGGATTGGGTGAACGCTATGCACGAAGAGCTACACAACTTCGAGAGGAACAATGTATGGACTTTGGTAGAGAAGCCCAAGGATGATCAAAACGTCATTGGAACCAAATGGGTGTTTCGGAACAAGCAAGATGAAGATGGACAAGTCATCCGCAACAAGGCTCGCCTCGTAGCTCAAGGTTACACACAAGTCGAAGGTATGGACTATGGTGAGACCTATGCCCCGTTGCTAGACTTGAGTCCATTCAGATTCTTCTTGCTTATGCCAATCACCATGATATTACTCTCTATCAAATGGATATCAAAAGTGCTTTCCTAAATGGTGAAATAGAGGAGGAAGTATTTGTGAAACAACCTCCCGGATTTGTGAATCCCAAAAAGCCTAATCATGTTTACAAGTTGCACAAAGCTCTTTATGGTCTTAAACAAGCTCCTAGAGCTTGGTACAAATGCTTGACTAGCTTTCTTCTTGAAAAAGGCTTTGAGATTGGAAAGATAGACTCAACACTGTTCACAAAAAGGGTTAATGGTGAACTATTTGTGTGCCAAATATATGTTGATGATATTATCTTTGGTTCAACTAACCCTGATTTTAGCAAGAAGTTTGGAAAGCTCATGTCGGAGAAGTTTGAGATGTCCATGATGAGTGAACTCAAATTCTTCCTTGGGTTGCAAATCAAGCAATCTAAGGAGGGTACCTTTGTCTCACAAACAAAGTACACCAAGGATCTCTTCAAGAAGTTCAACATGCAAGAAAGCAAAGGTATGAGAACCCCCATGCCTACAAGTGGACATAATGACTTGACAAAAGATGGAGAACCCGTTGATCAAAAGGTTTACCGATCTATGATTGGTTCTCTACTATATCTTTGTGCTTCTCGTCCTGACATTATGTTGAGTGTATGCATGTGTGCTCGATATCAAGAAGCCCCTAAAGAATGTCATCTTAAAGCTGTTAAAAGGATTGTGAGATATTTGATACACACACCAAACTTTGGCATTTGGTATCCTAAGAGGGCCTCTTTTGACCTTGTTGGCTATTCCGACTCGGACTATGCCGTGTGAGGGTTGATAGAAAGTCAACTTCGGCACGTGTCAATTCCTTGGTCGATCCCTTGTATCTTGGTCCTCCAAGAAACAAAATTCGGTATCATTATCCACTGCCGAAGCGGAATATATTGCTGCTGGTTCGTGTTGTGCTCAATTGCTATGGATGACACAAACGCTTAAGGATTATGGGATACATGTGAGACATGTTCCCTTGCTTTGTGACAATGAGAGTGCGATTAAAATTGGACATAATCCTGTGCAACACTCTCGAACGAAACATATTGAAGTTCGTCATCATTTTATTCGTGATCACATTGCCAAGGGTGACATCAATCTTAAGCATGTTCGTACTGACAAACAACTCGCTGATATCTTTACAAAACCTCTTGATGAGAAGGTGTTTTGTCGCTTAAGGAGTGAGTTGAACATCATTGATGCTTCAAACTTGGAGTGAAAACTCCATTGATGCATGCAAGGCATGAGCCCACTTGACTAATCCTTGATATTTTTCTTATGATGGTGATCATATGTCTTGGACACATTTGCCTCCTTGTATTGCATCTAACTCCTTGCAGGTACTTGGATGATCTACATTCCACAAGATTACCACACACTCAAATCATGAGTAATCTTGACATTGACCAAGTATCTAGCCCTTTGGGATGTTGAGTTCAAGGAACAAAATTCCACTTATCCTTTTTGACATCTTATACATCTAGTATTTCACTCTTGTCATCTTGGATATCCTTGAGTATTTCCTTGCTTGCCTAACCCATGTAGGAAGATGAACTACACAAGTGGAAATGGCGCTCCAACTTCACATTCAGTGAGCACCTACATCAAGTTCACCTACAAGAACAAAGCAACAACAAGCCCAAGGTATGTTGTTCACATCTTTGAGGAGCTTTGCTCAAAGACATGAGTACAAGCAGCTTCATAAGATGTGATCACATCGAATGCTTAATCGAAAAATGGCAACCCCATTTTGAGCTTAAACGATGAGTATGACCTATGATCAAATGTTCTCATTTGACTCCTAAGTCAATATGCTCAAACATAGGTGACCTTGTCGCCGACCCTTATCTAGATGAAGTACATATGTTTTGGAGTCTTTCAATTTTCTCTTATTTTCTCTCATTGAGTTTTTCATTAAAAAAAACTTCATCTAGGAATCTTTTTCATTTCTATTCTTATGTCTTTGAGAATATCCTTTTGGCTCTGATCAATTCCTCGACAATCTTTCACAAATTCATTGCAAATCCTTTGAAACATACCTCGCAAAGTGAGCTGATTTATTTCTGTATTTCCTTGGAATTAAACTCGGCGTCACCGGTTTAAATATTTCGGTCTAACCGAAAAGGATCTACCCTAAGTCCCTGACTTTCGGACCTACCGGTCCATCTTAATTCGGTGTCACCGATTTATTTCTTTCAGGATATCATCTTCTGCAACTCCACTCAATGATTCTCTATGCATGTTTCTTTTTGCCCTGTTGTGATTATTAAGGATCCCACTTCCTTCTTTCCATCTTCCCTAACCTTCCTAGTTTGCTGTCCTTTTCGGCACTTGATGTCAAAGGGGGAGAAGACTTAGGGGGAGAAGAGAAGATTTAGGGGGAGAAGAAGAGCAATCTTACCTTAAGGGAGAGAGAATCACATCAAAGCTTTTCCGTGTTTCTCCTTATAAGAGAATTTCTTGCCGTATTTCACTTTGGACATTACAATTGGCGTCATTCTCATTTGGCATCATTCTTTTGATTTTGCTCTTTCCATCAAAACCCCTTGATCTGAGAGAACTCAAAGGGAGAGGAATCTTCACAATTGATATCTTATGGAAAGCAAAATCTCTCAGAGTTCATTGAAAATCTTTTAGTTTTGGAGACATGTTTGCTGATTCAAGCTTGTGCTCAATATGAGACACTCTTTATACATGTCATCCCTGGCTTGGTACTCTTGATGTTCTTGCAGTTGGTTGAAGAAATACTCTTGTGTTATCTAACCTTGTTTTCCCAAGTTTATCTCTTCAGGTACAATGCCAAGGAACCTCAAGGTAAGTATATGCACTTTGTAGAATGTGCATGATGGTGACTTGCTTGTGAATACTTGTTTGCAAGAAATCACCATGCACATATGCATTATCACTCACTTCTTTTCATCTGCTATGATGCATATAGCCAAGCTGCATGTAGCACATCTTGCTTTTCTCTCTTGTGTGCTTGTGGTAGTCCAAAACCATAATTTATGAAAATCTTGCACACTTGTAGGGGGAGCCTGTGTACTACAAGTTTGTCAAAGCTTTCGTGATAATTTTGTCTTTCTTTCAATAAGCTTTGATGTCTTGTTTTGTGTGTTGCCATCAATTACCAAAAAGGGGGAGATTGAAAGCACATTTGCTCCCTGGGTGGTTTTGGTAATTAATGACAACATACTTTGTGGTTGGACTAATGCTTTTATCAAGTATGTTTCAGAAATTCAATCACATTGGCATGGCAAAAGGATCAAGAAGTGGACCCTCAAAATGCTAAGGCAAGCATTGGCAAAAGCTCAAGACTCCATTTTTGGTTTAGTGATCCAAGATCACATTGAGTCCATAGGAAAAGCCAATACTATTAAAAGGGATGAGGTTATGATGATGATCTGGTTGCTCAAGTGCTTAGTGATACATCTCCTAAACTATCAGCAACTTTCACCGCCATATACACTCATAAGTAATCTCGGTCCCACCGATTTTCCAAACTCACCACACCGAGATGAACCACCTCAGCCATAAGCCAAACCCTAGCAAACTCGGATTTTCCGATTCGAACTCGGTCTCACGAAACTTGAGTTGCCAAGCTTCAGAACCTTCATCATCAAATCGGTGTCATCGAGATGATGAAGTCGGTCCCACCAAAATTGGCATGCTCTTGTCATTGCACGAATCGGACTAACCGAGATTGTATTTTCGGTCCCACCGAAAATCCCAACGTTCACATTATTTGAACTTTCGGTCTCACCGAGTTGTCAACTTCGGTCCCACCGAGATTGGTCAAGTGTGTGTAACGGTTGGATTTTGTGTGGAGGCTATAAATACCCCTCCACCCCTCTTCATTCGTGGAGAGAGCCATCAGAAAGAACTACCACTCCTACCTTACATTTCTGAGAAGAGAACTACCTACCCTTGTGTTGAGATCAAGTTGTTCCACTCCCACCATATGAAGCTTGATCTCTAGCCTTCCCAAGTTGCTTTCCACTCAATCCTTTCTTCCACCACAGCCAAATCAGTGAGGAGAGTTGAGTGTTGGGGAGATTATCATTTGAAGCACAAGAGCAAGGAGTTCATCATCATCTACAACATCTATTACCTTTTGGAGGGTGGTGCCTCCTAGATTGGTTAGGTGTCGCTTGGGAGCCTCCGTCATCGAGATGTGGAGTTGAACCAAGAAGTTTGTAAGGGCAAGGAGATCGCCTACTTCGTGAAGATCTACCCCGAGTAAGGCTAGCCCTCCGTGGGCGTGGGCCATGATGGAATAGACAAGGTTGCTTCTTCGTGGACCCTTCGTGGGTGGAGCCCTCCGTGGACTCTCGCAGCCGTTACCCTCCGTGGGTTGAAGTCTCCATCAACGTGGAAGTACGATAGCACCACCTATCGGAACCACGAGAAAAATCACCGCGTCTCCAAATTGCGTTTGATCTTCTCCACTTCTCTTTACTACTTGTGCAATTTACTTTCCGCTGCCCATACTCTAGAATTGCATGTGTAGTGTGCTACTTGACTTGTGTGTTATGCAAAATCTGCCAAAATCTGTCCTTGATAAAAGACAGAATTTTTATCTTGTCGAGTAGTCTAATCACCCCCCCTCTAGACACTCTCACCTTCTTCGATCCTACAACTTTGTCAAAAACCTTTTTCGACAAGTCTAGCTTTGTAGATAGTAACACTACTATCAGCGTCTGTCTTCCTCTTGAAGATCCATTTATTTTCTATGGCTTGCCGATCATCGGGCAACTCTACCAAAGTCCACACTTTGTTCTCATACATGGATCTCATCTCAGATTTCATGGCCTCAAGCCATTTCGCGGATCTGGGCTCATCATCGCTTCCTCATAGTTCGTAGGTTCATCATGGTCTAGTTACATGACTTCGAACAGGATTACCGTACCACTCAGTGCGGATCTCACTCTGGTTTACCTACGAGATTCGGTAGTAACTTGATCTGAAGTTACATGATCATCATCATTAGCTTCCTCACTAATTGGTGTAGTAGTCACAGGAATAGATTTCTGTGATGAACTACTTTCCAATAAGGGAGAAGGTACAATTACCTTATCAAGTTTTACTTTCCTCCCACTCACTTCTTTCGAGAGAAACTCCTTCTCTAGAAAGGATCCATTTTTTAGCAACGAATATCTTGCCTTCGGATCTGTGATAGAAGGTGTACCCAACAATTTCCTTTGGGTATTCTATGAAGACGCACTTCTCCGATTTGGGTTCGAGCTTATCAGGATGAAACTTTTTCACATAAGCATCGCAGCCCCAAACTTTAAGAAATGACAACTTTGGTTTCTTGCTAAACCACAGTTCATATAGTGTCATCTCAACGGATTTAGATGGTGCCCTATTTAACGTGAATGCAGCTGTCTCTAATGCATGATCCCAAAACGATATTGGTAAATCGGTAAGAAACATCATAGATTGTACTATATCCAATAAAGTACGGTTATGACGTTCGGAGACACCATTATGATGTGGCGTTCCAGGTGGCATGTATTTGTGAAACTATTCCACATTGTTTTAATTGAAGACCAAAATCTTAACTTAAATATTTGTCTCCGCGATCAGATCGTAGAAACCTTATTTTCTTGTCACGATGATTTTTCCACTTCACTCTGAAATTCTTGAACCTTTCAACTATTTCAGACTTATGTTTCATCAAGTAGATATACCCATATCTGCTCAAATCATCTGTGAAGGTCGAAAATAACGATACCCGCCATGAGCCTTAACACTCATTGGATCGCATACATCAAGATGTATTATTTCCAATAAGTCAGTTGCTCGCTCCAATCGCTTCGGAGAACGGAGTCTTAGTCATCTTGCCCATGAGGCATGGTTCGCAAGCATCAAGTGATTCATAATCAAGTGATTCCAAAATCCCATCAAGATGGAGTTTCTTCATGCGCTTTACACCATTATGACCTAAACGGCAGTGCCACAAATAAGTTGCACTATCATTATTAACTTTGCATCTTTTGGTTTCAATATTATGAATATGTGTATCACCACGATCGAGATCCAATGAACCATTTTCATTGGGTGTGTAACCATATAAGATTTTATTCATGTAAACAGAATAACAATTTATTCTATAACTTTTAAATGAATAACCGTATCGCAATAAACATGATCAAATCATATTCATGCTCAACGCAAACGCCAAATAACATTTATTTAGGTTCAACACTAATCCCGAAAGTATAGGGAGTGTGCGATGATGATCATATCAATCTTGAAACTACTTTCAACACACATCGTCACTTCACCCTTAACTAGTTTCTGTTTATTCTGCAACTCCCGTTTCAAGTTACTACTCTTAGTAACTGAACCAGTACCAAATACCGAGGGGTTGCTATAAACACTAGTAAAGTACACATCAATAACATGTATATCAAATATACCTTTGTTCACTTTGCCATCCTTCTTATCCGCCAAATACTTGGGGTAGTTCGCTTCGAAGACTAGTCCCTTTGCAGTAGAAGCACTTAGTCTCAGGCTTAGGTTCAGACTTGGGCTTCTTCACTTGAGCAGCAACTTGCTTGTCGTTCTTCTTGAAGTTCCCTTCCGTCCCTTTGCCCTTTTCTTGAAACTAGTTGAAAGATCGTGGATGTCGCCAAGAGGGGGGGGGTGAATAGGCGTTTTAAAATAATTACGGTTTAGGCTTGAACAAATGCGGAATAAACCTAACGGTTAATTTGTCAAGCACAAAACCTAAACCAACTAGGCTCACCTATGTGCACCAACAACTTATGCTAAGCAAGATAAACAACTATGTGATAGCAAGATATATGACAAAGAACAATATGGCTATCACAAAGTAAAGTGCATAAGTAAAGGGCTCGGGTAAGAGATAACCGAGGCACGCGAGACGACGATGTATCCCGGTTCACACCCTTGCGGATGCTAATCTCCGCTTGGAGCGGTGTGGAGGCACAATGCTCCCAAGAAGCCACTAGGGCCACACAGAATCTCCTCACGCCCTCGACAATGCAAGATGCCGTGATTCCACTAAGGGACCCTTGAGGGCGGTCACCGAACCTGCATAAATGGCGACCCTTGGGGCGGTCACCGAACCCGTACACTTTGGCAACCCTTGGGGCGGTCACGGTACCGTCAAAATGCTCAGGCGATCTCCACAACCTAATTGGAGACCCGACGCTTGCCGGAGCTTTACACCACAATGATTGAGCTCCGAACACCACCAACCGACTAGGGGGCCCAAGCACCCAAGATAAACAAGCTCAAGGGCACCAAGCACCCAAGAGTAATAAGCTTCTCAACTTGTAACTTCCACGTATCGTGTGGAGAACTCAAACCTATGCACCAAATGCAACGGCAAGGGCACACGGAGTGCCCAAGTCCTTCTCTCCCAAATCCCACCAAAGCAACTAATGCTAGGGAGGAAAATGAGAGGAAGAACGAAAGAAGAACACGAAGAACTCCAAGATCTAGATCCAAGGGGTTCCCCTCACTAAGAGGAGAAAGTGATTGGTGGAAGCGTGATCTAGATCTCTCTCTTTTCCCTCAAAAACTAGCAAGAATCCATGGAGGGATTGAGAGTTAGCAAGCTCGGAGAAGGTCAACAATGGGGCAAGAACGAGCTCAAAGGATGAAGTCCCAATGGGGAAGAAGACCCCTTTATAGGAGGAGAAAATCCAACCGTTATCCCGTGGAGCTGCGGTACTACATGGTTGGCATGTACTACTACTGCAGTTGCGGTACTACCGCATGTGCAGCTCGCCGATGAAGGCTCATTGCACAGGCAACGAGCGATAGAACTGCCGAGCGGTACTACCGCTACGCCTCTGACGGTACTACCGTAAGGCAGTAACACTAGGCGCAGAGAAGGCACGGACGTAAAAATTACTTCATACCTACTTCCGCGAGGGAGGACTGCGCAAAACTCCGACGCAGTACTACCGCACATGAAGAGCGGTACTATCACGTAGGCGCGGATGTAAAAATTACATCCGCCCTACTTCCGCTCATGCTGCTAAGCTGGCGAGCCCACGGTACTACCGTGCTCATGGCGCTGTACTACAGCGTAGGCGCGGATGTAAAAATTACATCCGCCCTACTACCGCTTCGAGCAACAAGGCTTAGTCGGAGGTTACGGTACTACCGCTTCCCACAGAGCGGTATTATCAAGAGGGCTCTGCGGTACTACCGCTCGGAGAGCAGTACTACCGCATGCCCAAATCAGCAACACTAGGAGTCCTTCATTTTGCAGAGAAGACAACAAAGGGAAACACTAAAACCAGAACTGCCATAACTTCTGCAAATGAGCTCCGAATTGAGCAAACTCAAGCTTGTTGGATAGAGGAAGACGAGTAGCATCAAAACAGCGACAGGGGAGGTATGCCTAACAAGAGAGGAGAGAAACCTCCAACAGAGAAGAACCGGCAGAGCCTCCAACATCGAAAACATCATAGAAGATGCATGTAAACTCCGTTTTCGATGAACTCGAGCTTGTCATGAAAATGACCAAAAGCTCCAAATCTCACAAGGAGAAGAACCAAACAAGGACCAATAAAGATGATGCAAGGATGCAATGGTTTGAGCTCTCTACGAATGATACGATCAAGCAACTCATCGAGAGCCCCCTTGATAGTACGGCAATCGATCCTATAACCCGTCTCCCACAACTACCATGAGACCGTAAAATAGAAAACCTATCAAGGGCAAACCTTTGCCTTGCACAAAGTCCACTTGAGCTAGATGATGACGATCTACTCCTCCTCAAGATGGACCACCTTTCTTGACTGTGTTGGCTTGATGAAGACTAGTTGATTGCTCCCCCATACTCCACTATGAGTGAGCCACTCTTCCGCTCATCTTCACAAGTCCATTGTCACCACAATGGACGGCAATCTTCAAGCACTCGATCTCTTCGTGATGCATCACTTGAACTTGCACACCGCAACTAACCCCACAAAGAACTCTCACGAAGACCATGGGTTAGCACACAAAGCGTAATGGACAATGCTTACCATACCATGCGATCACTTGATCCCTCGATACTTCTTGTGCGCTTTGTGTGTTGAATCTTTCCAACTCTCTTCATTCGAATGATGTCTTGAAGGTAGACATGAATGATCACACAATCTTTTTCTTCAAGACATGCTTGCAATAAGCTCAACACTGACATGACCAATCTTTGGATAATACCTTAATAGCACCGTGGTCATCACAAACTCTCCTTGAAACCAACAAATGAACTCCAAGAAAAGCCTATGGACAAACCCTTCAAATATAACTCAAGGCAACCATTAGTCCATAGAGATTGTCATCAATTACCAAAACCAAACATGGGGGCACCGCATGTTCTTTCACTAGTGGTCTTGTTAACCATCAACACTTGATGTTCTTTCTTGATTTCTACCTTCATCGATTTCATCATCATGAAAAACTCGGGAATCATTTTCATCATCCCTTGTATACTATAGTTCATCACGAAGTTCTACTAACTTGGTGATGGTGACTAGAGAATTCATCAATCACTATCTTATCCGGAAGATTAACTCCCACTTGATTCAAGCGATTGTAGTACCCGCACAATCTGAGCACATGCTCACTAGTTGAGCGATTCTCCTCCATCTTTTAGCTATAGAACTTGTTGGAGACTTCATATCTCTCAACTCGGGTATTTGCTTGAAATATTAACTTCAATTCCTGGAACATCTCATATGGTCCATGATGTTCAAAACATCTTTGAAGTCCCGATTCTAAGCCATAAAGCATGGTGCACAAAACTATCAAGTAGTCATCATCTTGAGCTAGCCAAACGTTCATAACGTCTGCATCTGCTCCTGCAATAGGTCTGTCACCTAGCGGTGCATTAAGGACATAATTTTTCTGTGCAGCAATGAGGATAAACCTTAGATCGCGGATCCAATCCGCATCATTGCTACTAACATTTTTCAACACAATTTTCTCTAGGAACATATCAAAATAAACATATGAAAGCAACAACGCGAGCTATTGATCTTACAACATAATTTGCAAAATACTACCAGGACTAAGTTCATGATAAATTTAAGTTCAATTAATCATATTACTTAAGAACTTCCACTTAGACAGACATCTCTCTAGTCATCTAAGTGATCACGTGATCCAAATCAACTAAACCCTAACCGATCATCACGTGAGATGGAGTAGTTTTCAATGGTGAACATCTTATGTTGATCATATCTACTATATGATTCACGCTCGACCTTTCGGTCTCCGTGTTCCGAGGCCATATCTGCATATGCTAGGCTCGTCAAGTTTAACTCGAGTATTCTGCGTGTGCAAAACTGGCTTGCACCCGTTGTAGATGGACGAGAGCTTATCACACCCGATCATCACGTGGTGTCCGGGCACGACGAACTTTGGCAACGGTGCATACTCGGGAGAACACTTCTTGATAATTTTAGTGAGAGATCATCTTAAAATGCTACCGTCAATCAAAGCAAGATAAGATGCATAAAGGATAAACATCACATGCAATCAATATAAGTGATATGATATGGCCATCATCTTGTGCTTGTGATCTCCATCTCCGAAGCACCATCATGATCACCATCGTCACCGGCGCGACACCTTGATCTCCATCGTAGCATCGTTGTCGTTTACGCCATCTATTGCTTCTACGACTATCGCTACCGCTTAGTGATAAAGTAAAGCAATTACAGGGTGTTTGCATTTCATACAATAAAGCGACAACCATATGGCTCCTGCCAGTTGCCGATAACTTCGGTTACAAAACATGATCATCTCATACAATAAAATATAGCATCATGTCTTGGCCATATCACATCACAACATGCCCTGCAAAAACAAGTTAGACGTCCTCTACTTTGTTGTTGCAAGTTTTACGTGGCTGCTACGGGCTGAGCAAGAACCGTTCTTACCTACGCATCAAAACCACAACGATAGTTTGTCAAGTTGATGTTGTTTTAACCTTCGCAAGGACCGGGCGTAGCCACACTCGATTCAACTAAAGTTGGAGAAGCTGACACCCGCTAGTCACCTGTGTGCAAAGCACGGCGGTAAAACCAGTCTCGCGTAAGCGTACGCGTAATGTTGGTCCAGGCCGCTTCATCCAACAATACCGCCGAACCAAAGTATGACATGCTGGTAAGCAGTATGACTTATATCGCCCACAACTCACTTGTGTTCTACTCGTGCATATAACATCAAACCATAAAAACCTGGCTCTGATACCACTTTTGGGGAACGTAGTAATTTCAAAAATGTTCCTACGCACACGCAAGATCATGGTGATGATATAGCAACGATGGGAGAGTGTTGTCTACGTACCCTCGTGAGATCAAGCGAAGCGTTATGACAACGCTGTTGATGTAGTCGACGCCTTCACGATCCGACCGATCCAAGTACCGAACGACGGCACCTCCGAGTTCAAGACACGCTCACTCGATGACGATCTCCGCCTCGATCCAGCAGAGCTCGGAGATGAGTTCCTTCAAAGATGACGGCGTGGTGACGATGATGATGTTCTATCGGCGGGCTTCGCTTAAGCTCATGACGATATGACCGAGGTGGAATATGGTGGAGGGGGCACCGCACACGCTAAGGAACGATCTCAATGATCAACTTGTGTCTCCATGGGGTGCCCCCTACCCCGTATATAAAGGAGAGGAGGAGGGGGGCGGCCCTCTACTATGGCGCATACTGGGAGTCCTACTCCCACCGGAGTAGGATTCCCCTTCCTAGTCCAACTAGGAGACCTTCCATGTATTAGGAGTAGGAGACTAGGAAAGGGAGGAGAAGGGAAGGAAGGAGGGTGCGGCCTCCCCTTAGTCCACCGGACTAGGGCAGGCGCGCCTGCCTGCCCAGGCAGCCCTCTCTCTTTCCCGTATGGCCCATAAGGCCCAATACTTCTCCCGGCGAATTCCGTAACTCTCCGGTACTCGAAAAATACCGAATCACTCGAACCTTTCCGAACTCCGAATATAGTCGTCCAATATATCGATCTTTACGTCTCGGCCATTTCGAGACTCCTCGTCATGTCCCCGATCTCATCCGGGACTCCGAACTCCTTCGGTACATCAAAACTCATAAACTCATAATATAACTGTCATCGAAACCTTAAGCGTGCGGACCCTACGGGTTCGAGAACTATGTAGACATGACCTAGAACTATTCTCGGTCAATAACCAATAGCGGGACTTGGATGCCCATATTGGCTCCTACATATTCTACAAAGATCTTTATCGGTCAAACCGCATAACAACATACGTTGTTCCCTTTGTCATCGGTATGTTACTTGCCCGAGATTCGATCGTCGGTATCCAATACCTAGTTCAATCTCATCACCGGCAAGTCTCTTTACTCGTTCCGTAATACATCATCTCGCAACTAACTCATTAGTTGCAATGCTTGCAAGGCTTAAGTGATGTGCATTACCGAGAGGGCCCAGAGATACCTCTCCGACATTCGGAGTGACAAATCCTAATCTCGAAATACGCCAACCCAACAAGTACCTTTGGAGACACCTGTAGAGCACCTTTATAATCACCCAGTTATGTTGTGACGTTTGGTAGCACACAAAGTGTTCCTTCGGTAAACGGGAGTTGCATAATCTCATAGTCATAGGAACATGTATAAGTCATGAAGAAAGCAATAGCAACATACTAAACGATCAGGTGCTAAGCTAACGCAATGGGTCATGTCAGTCAGATCATTCAACTAATGATGTGACCCCGTTAATCAAATAACAACTCTTTGTCCATGGTTAGGAAACATAACCATCTTTGATTAACGAGCTAGTCAAATAGAGGCATACTAGTGACACTCTGTTTGTCTATGTATTCACACATGTATTATGTTTCCGGTTAATACAACTCTAGCATGAATAATAAACATTTATCATGATATAAGGAAATAAATAATAACTTTATTATTGCCTCTAGGGCATATTTCCTTCAGTACTGTCGCGGGTCCCTGCTGTCATCCTCTCCACATTCAATCATCTCCTAATTGTGTATGCGTCAACTTGGTAGGCCCACAAGTCAGCCTCTAAACCCGTGGACGACAAATACAACCCATTTAAAAAAATAACAGCCCATTCCATACGTTCAGACGGAAAGTTCAACATTCAGAGCAAAGTAACAGGTCTGATCCACATATAGAGTACTGAACTTTCACGTTGACAACCATCATTGCCAAGTTAACTATCTACTCCCACTAATATTCTAGTAGCATACAAGTATTAACTTACTCTTAGCTAACTAGACGATGCCGGCCGCCATCTGCGGTACACGCTAAACGCCGGCACCGGCGTCCTGCGCCTCGCCTCAGACTTGCCAGAGGTGCGATAGGGCGCGTTGCTCGCGCTCGTTGGCCCTTTCCATGCCGGCGTGGCCACCGAAGCTTCGGCTTCCAAGCGGGAAACCCACTTGACGAGCTGGTAGTAAAATTCGGCGTCGCAAACGCGTGCGTGCCCGACAGCCTGCGGGCTTTCAAGCGGGAAACCACTTGACGAGCTGGTAGTAAAAACCGACTTTGTACTAATTTTAGTATAAAGTTAATATAAAGTTGAGTCACTTATTTTTGGGACGGAGGGAGTAGGTTATAAGGCCATTTAGTATAGTGGCATGAAAATTTTCATTTTGCCGATTCAACAAATGTTCGCAATTTTAAAAATATTTTCTTATTCAAAAACTGTTCCAAAATTTAGAAAAGAAATATTCAGGAAAATAGAAAAATATTCATGATTTTTAAAAAGTCCGTATATTAAATTATTATAATGAAAATGAAAAAATATTACCAATTCAAAAAATGTTCATGAATGAAAAAATATCGTAAAAATTCGAAAACTGTTCATGACTTACAAAATAGTTATTCTTTCATAAAATATCTGCTAATTCAAAAAATAATCATGCATTTCAAAAAATGTTTGCTAAATCAAGAAAATGTTCATGCATTTTAAAACTTGTTCCAGCAATTTCCAAAAAAAAATCTTCATCGGCTCTAGGAATGTTCGCTGATTCAAGAAAACTGTTTTAGAAAATGTTCAAATTTTTCTAAAAATGTTTGAAATAGTATAAATATTCATGAATTAAAAAACGTTCTTGATTTTAGAAAATGATCCAAAATTTGTTAAAGTGTTCACAAATTTGAAAAAAGTTCATGATTTCAAATATGTGCACGATTTTAAAAAATGATCTTGATTTTAAAAATTGTTCATGACTTCATGAAATTGAGAGTTATAGGTGATGCAGAAAAATATGGTCATGACATTGAAAATTATGAATTTTATTCTTTCGTTGCAAAACACGTGCCTTTTACTAGTAATAAATCTATAACTATGTTCCCTCAAAAAAAAATATCTATGTCTATATCTAATAATAAATGGGCTATTGCTACTGGCGGTACATCATTGAATTTGCCCCCAAAGTTGCAAAATATTATTGACTTAGGCTGGTTGTAATGGGAAGTATCATATACTAGTATCATGCATATGATACTAGTGTATGATACTACCTCCCTAATGCATAGTATCATATATTAGTATCATGTTGTACTCTATTTATTGCCATGCATGACACAAAGTAGTATAGCATTTAATATGATACGGTATCATGATATGATACTACACCCTCTCTTTCTACATTTAATGCTATGACACCTCATCAAAATTGCCTAGTTGGCATGCATGATACTAGTTATGATACTACCATTACGACCAGCCTTATACCATCTAGAAGTGATTTTTTGAGGGATATCTAGAAGTGATAAAGAGCTTTTCACACGTGAAGTCCCTGCCTGGACCGGTCCATGTAGTGGGACACTGGGAGATGAAACAGCGCGCCTATTTGGGTCAGCCCATGACTGGCGGCCTGTTTTTGAATTTCGTTTGCCTTTTTGGCCTTTTTTATATTTTAAATAATTTGAGACTTAAAAAAATCTTCGAAAATTGAAAAATGTAAATTTTGAATAAATATTTAATAATTTATAAATTTTTGTGGACTCAGAAAATGTTCGCGACCTCTGGAAAATGCTCAAAATTTCGAAAACAAATATTCAGAAATCCTAAAAATGTTCATGATTATTTTAAAAAGTTTATGTATTAAAAAAAGTTAATGAAATTGAACAAAATTTCAGAATTCAAAAAAGTTCATGAAATGAAAAATATAGTTAAAAATTAAAAATTGTTCATGACTTAGAAAATAGATTAATGATTCATAGAATGTTTGCGGATTCAAAAAACGTTCATGCATTCAAAAAATGTTCGTTAAATCAGAAAAAGATTCTTGAATTTCAAAAATTGTTCCACCAATGTACAAAATAATGTTTTTCAATTCTAGAAACGTTCATTTATTCTTGGATAATGTTTTAAAAAATGTTCACAATTGAAGAAAAAAGTTTGCAAATAGTATAAAATGTTCATGAATTCAATTTTTGTTCCTGATGTTAGAAAATGTTTGAAAATCTGTAAAATGTTCACAATTTCAGATATGCTCAGGGGTTTTAAAAATGTTCATAATTTTAAAAAATTGTTCAAAATTTCACGAGAATGAGAGCAAAATGTAGTCATGGACATTGAAGATTATGATTTTTTTTTTCTCCTATTGCAACGCACTGGCCGTTTTGCTAGCATATACGCAACTAGCTTCGTAAACCTATACGGACAAGGGACAATGCATGTTTGCTTTCCTAATCTAACTAGAAGGAAACACACGCCTTGCCGCACCGTTTTTCATCCATGAAAAGCAACATATATACAAGTACTCCAATCATTTAGCAAAAGCAAATAATTTTGATGCCACCACAAACTAAGAGAAAAACCCTAGTCCGTCGCCACCTTCTCACTTGCCTCCCCAACTACAGTTCCCGCATAGAGCCTCCCTAACCATGTCTTATTTCCCCCAAAAATGCCTTCTGTTCTCACGTAACTCCTATTCACTTAGAAAGTTCCAAAGAGAGCATTAATCAAAAGTTTATTTCACCCGAACAAAAGTATGTCGGAATAAATGTATACAGCAATATGTTAGCCGCAGACACAAAGTACACATCAAGTCTGGCATAACTGATAACACAGTTGGAACAGTAAAATACATAACCATTGATTGAATTTATTCATTACTACTCCCTCCGTTCCAAAATAGATGACTCAACTTTATACTAATTTTAGTACAAAGTTGGGTCATCTATTTTGGAACGGAGGGAGTACAAAGGAATCAACTAATGGTGCTTTATGTGCTTGCCTTCATTGCGAAACGTGGTTCTTGTAAGCTTGACAGGAATGCATGGGTAAGACCTCACAGGTAACCCATCCTATCAGTTGAAGAAATTAAACATCATAACTTGATATCTCAAGTGGCTTTTATGTGTACCTGAAATAAAAAAAATGGTTAAGACAATCATGAATCAGATGGATAAGTCCTAGAAAATGAATGATCTAATATATGTGAGGTGCAAAACAAACTGTCGGCACCTATGTATACAACTATACATCACATATAAAAGCTGTCTATAGGTTGTCACTTTTTTAATCAAAAACAGAACCACAATATAAAATTTCCTTTGGATGTTTTTGGTTGTACAAAAAATCTTTCTGTTTAAAGTCTCATTGTCTGTGCATGCAGCATGAAAAAGCGCCCATAAAGTGCAAATGATGCAAATTTTAAAGCAGACTCTGTTGACAAAAATAACATGACTTACCACATCAGGATCAATAATAAGCCAGATTCTGGAGAAAAGACAACATTCAAAATAGAACGGACAGTACAAGCCATGAGAAAGATTTTTTTTTTTTGTTTTGTGAGATTCCATGGGAAAGAATTACAGGAAGAAAAAAACAAGCTGATTGAAAAAACTTTCAGACTATTCGAATATCAAGACTCCAAATAAGCATTATTGGACAATTGCATAGTCTGTATGTTTTGAGATATTACTTACTGGATGTGATCCTAGCTAATGACAGGACTGAATGTAAGATACTATATTTCTTTCATCCACGAGGGCATTCTTTCTACATAAACTTCCTCTTTTAGTACCTCCTTTTTTTTTCAAAATAGTACCTCCACTTTAATCCGTAGTTTTGAAAGTGTAATTGGATAAGAGTATTAATAAAATTATCTTATCACTATAAAAATTATTAATCAATGAACAGAAAAATGTAAAGTTCAATTAACAGTGATAGGAAGTAAATACACTCGATTTAACTTATATATTAAGGTCAAAATGTAGTACGTGGTACGGTTTCAGTTTGGGTCTGGGTTTCCTGTGAACAACAGCAGATGTATAAGGACAGATGGACTTCAGAAGAACTGGTCATCTAGCGTGGACACAGTTTGAAAGTTCATGAAGGTAAACTTACCAACACATCCCGCAGTAGTAGCGCCCCAGGATTCAGCAAGACCTACCTCTATACAGAATTAGAAAACAAACAATTTCAGAACCACATAATGCACCCAGTTCAAAAAGAAACCACCTGAAAGTACCTACCAAGAAGAGCAGGCAGTTACGCTACACCTGCACTTGAAGCAGTGTCGGATGCGACAAAATCATGATACGTAGATCTACCATCTGGGCTGGGAAGAACTTACGAAACTGGAATCAAAGGCAGCAAACATGCCACATTTACCTGCAAGGTAAGTCTTGTCAGTCATTGTCTCTGTCATGTTCTTCATAGCATGAAGCCTATACACATGCAATGGAAGTATCCAACATAGGATCCACCTTTGTGACATTAGTCCAAGCCGTAAACATGAACTCAAACCTGTGATACATTGTCCGATACGGCCAGATCACCAGAGCGACTTCCACATACTGCACATAAATACACTTGCCCCTCTTGCAGCAGTGACTGGAACTTTGCAATCTGATCCTTTGGTGAGGTCGTGCATACCATCTCCCTGCAAAAAAGAATGCCATGAAGTCCAGCAATAACACACCATGATGACGACCTCACACAACACCCTTTGGAATGAGGCCGTGAAAATCCTCCTAGAAGATCCAAAGGCAAACCTGTAAAACACTCCCTAAATGACCTCGCGCGCGCGCGCAAAGAACAAATTTCCGTGTAAAAGGTTTTGTATGAAATTTTGCTCATCACTAAGCCAGACAAAATTGCAGCTTCAAGTACCACCCCTAAATCGAATATATAGCAGACATCCCAGAGTACCAAAGTCAGAATCATAGAGTGCCTACCCTTTTGTTCTTCTAGTTGTTCCAATAAACACCCATGTTGTATGGTTGTTCTTCGATGGTTGCTGCTGCTATCTACTCTTTTGGTTCTCCCGCGATTCCTTCTGTGTGGTCTATGCTTTCTGCATGGGTTGATCGACACATGCTTTCGTGCTCAGTTTTGGTTTCTTTTCTCTCTTGCGCCAGTACTATGCCTTTTCTACCTCATCTTTTGAATTTGTGTAAGGTTAACCTAAGGTGAAAAGCAGCATCCCTTCCTTCCATGCCCTTCTTAATCTCATCGAAGGCCCCTTTATGGATGGATTCTTAGCTCTGGTCTCTGGAGTCATGGGAGCTTTTCTTGGTGTCCTCCGCCCGTCATAGAAGCTTTTCTTCAACAATTGGCTTTTTTTTTGTTGGGGAGAAAAAAATGATGTAATGCTCGCATGACAAAAACTGTTTTTCAGCCAAGACCATGCATTGATCACCATGGCCCAATATATTGTAACCAACCCCCATACGTCGTACACATGGATTGAACTACTAGCACATATAGCGTCTCCTCCGACTGTGTTATTCTTTCCTATCCATGTAGATGGGGCCAATAGGCAAAAAAATGTAGATCGGGCCGGTCCATAGGATAGGCAAACCAAATGATCCAAAGCGCCGGGGGATGTATATTAATTGCTAGTCGATCACTAGTTAGTAGTAGTCATTCATATGCAGTTGGCACGGGATCTCAATTTGCAAAATTTCATCGTTGGCTCGGATTGCAAGCAAGTTGTCTCAAACATTTCTTAAGGGGACAGAGGCCCGTATGGCGCTATCATTAGTGAAATAAATCTCAAAGCTACTCTTTTAATTGTAATTTCGGTTTCGAGGATCGTGTTGTTAACTATGAAGCACATAGACTAGCTAGATTTGCTCTCTCTCTCTCTCGCTCAGGGTCCGGGACGCCACGTCTGGTTTGAAATCCCCATGACCCTTCTTGTATCTCACTTCATGTGGATTTTGGTGATGAATAAACTGTTTTTCACCCCTAAAAAAGAACTAGTTAATAGTAGTTATTACACACAAGAGGCTAGTAAATACCCACAGAAACAATAGACCCAATCTGCTCGACACCACAAGCCTGAAATGTGCACCACCGAGGGAGACATCAATCTAGTCTATGGTGGCTAGTTTAGTTACATTGCTACTCTCTCTGATGAACACCCAACAGGTTGTATGGAACTCTGATGAACACCCAACGGGTTGTATGGAACACTATCTTGGCTAGAACGATTGTTATTTTAGTACCAAATATAGAGCACACACATGTAACAATGGATTATTGAACCTGTCATAATATGTAGAACAGTAGACACAGAAACAAAGTAGCATGATAATAGATTCAGTGACAAGTTTAGTCCCGTAATACTTTTGGGGTCTCTTCTATTCATAGGATTCCCAAGACACAGTAACAAGAAAAACGCACGATAATATCCAGTATATTGCCAAGACACTATAACAAGAAAAATAGTTGCGTGGCACACGAAAGGATATTCCCAAGACACAATAACAAGACAAATAGTTGTGTGGTACATTAAGGAAAGCGCATGGGTGGATTGGAAAAAAAAAAGGAACCATCAAAGCATGAAATTGATACAACAGCTCCAAAAGAAAACCATCAAAGCATGACACTGAAACATCAGCTACAAAAGAAAACCATTAAGCATGCACAGAGAGAGGTCTTGCTCCATTGAAAAAGCTCCAAGCTTGCAGGCCCCAACTAGCATCAAGCTCCAAGCTCCAACTAGCATCAGAGAAGCTAAGTACTCCCTCCGTCCAGAAATACTTGTCATCAAAATGAATAAAAGGGGATGTATCTAGATGTATTTTTGTTTTAGATACATCCATTTTTGTCCATTTTGATGACAAGTATTTTCGGATGGAGGGAGTATCACTTAAAAGACAAATATGACAAGCTCCAACTAGCATCGCAGCAGCTAGGTATCACTTAAAAGACAAATATGACAGGTGATAGGTAGCAATTAGAATAACAATACTGATCGTACAGCAAGCATAACGACAAACTAGAGTTTCCCAACTCACCTCGTTTTAAAACAATATCTATACCTGAATGCTTAGAATTCTGCCTACTATGTGTTTAGAACATCAAACAATCTTAAACCACAAGATTTCTTACCTATTTCAAAACTAAAATTTTGGACATATTAATATCAAAGTGAACTTTCGTAAACTAAGGAAACAAGCAAAAAACAAAAAAATTGGAAGGGCTTGAGTTAGATCAGATTGTTTGTGAAAAAGTTTGCATTATGTTAGATTACAAGAGATATAGTTTGAGCTTGAAAAGGCATATAAAAGGTGGATAGAAAGCAAGGTTTACGATTTCTCCGTGCTATTTTACCAACAGGAGGGGGGGAAAAGAGGTCCTATCTTATTTATGTTTGCCCAACAATGTAATGCACTTGTGATATGAGACTAGAAATTTAGCCACTGCGCTTTTTACTTAGCCAAATCAGGCCTTAATGATCTATATTATAGCAGCAGAACAATCGACTAGTTAAACAAAAATGTAATGTACAACAAGCTAGTTAAAGATCACCCACTTAGAACATATACAACAAGCTTTAATCAACCTACAAATCAGCAGGTCCAAGTAACTAGAATTTTCTAAGCAATCATCATGAATCATAAACACCAAAAAGAAGAGACTTACCAGCAGATTTTGCTAAAAAAGAAAATTTAGGAAAACAACTTGGTAGAGGCTGTTGACGTCCAGATCATTTCCAGATCTATGGGTCCCGTCCAGATCTACGGGTCTCCAAATTGCCGTCGCTTGTTGGTGTCTACTTTTCCACTTGAATTTGTGTCTCCTTTTTTATTGGCATTTGTGTCTCTTGCTGATCATGCATTGATGGATCATCTTCATCATCCTCACTCACCCCATCATTATCCTCACTCGTTATCAACATATTCATTCCATTCGTCATCATCCTCACTCTCAGTGTCTACATACTCATTCTATTCATCATTATTCATCTTTCTTTTCTTGTTATTATCTTATTTTCTCAAACACATCACAAGCAGCATCGGGTCCATCCATGATTGGATCCTTTTCATCCTCATTCAACCACTGCATTATTGGATTTGTTTCTTCAAACATTCTTGTCTTCATTAGCAATGCACTTGGATCAGTTTCCTTATCTATCTATTTCTCTTGATCTTCTTCGACACGTATCTTTAAGGTTTCAATAGTAAGTGAAGTATTTTATTTCTCCTAATTTTTATGCATGCGAGGACAATAGAAGGTAGAAAGTAAAATGTGTTGGTTTATAACTTTAGGTTGTAGAGGACACACACTAGCTTGTCATATAAAAGACCGTTTTTTTCGCTTTGTGTGCACCAAAGCAAAGGCGCTCCAATTCCTCTCGCATCCACTAGATGAGAGACACATTGTAAGCAAATTCTCATTGCACACTTCTGTAGTGCAGGAACATGCCCTCCAAACTGAAATCACTATTGGGCTGCAAGATATCACCATTTAAATTCTTACAATTGCAAACCGAAAGGAAATGGGCATTCTAAAACTAAAAGACCATGACTTACTTGGCTCCATTCTCGCCGTAGCTTGTTTTGCTAATCAAATCCCAAACCTCCCTTGGCATTCCCTAAACATACTTACGTTATTAATTGCTGAAAGAGCACTATGTTTATCTAATATCTTCTCTATGACATCTATTGGTGAAGTAGCATAATCTATATGGTAGCAAATGTTTATCTGGTAATGTGTAAATGAATCAAGGACGGCAACTGCATATAACTACAAAGCAACATGAATTAAAACAAAACAAAAACATAAATTGCAACGATCCATTCATTTATCGATACCAGCAACCATAAATGTATCTTGTTCCACTGCATCTATCCTCTTGGCCACCTTGTGCATAAAACTAAGATGCAACTTGGATGTAGGGCCAAGATGGGCTTCCATCCTTTATATAGTGACCATCATACTTTTTCTGAAGCCAGAAAGAGTGCGTTGTTTCTTTGTATCAACATACTTCATCGCCTTATAAAGTGGCCTCAACGCACCCAATACTCACTCTAATGATGTCCACCAAACATTACTAGACAAACACTCTGCAGCAAATATGTAGCGAGGCTCATACCTCCACTGACACAAATTCCAATCCTTAGAAACCATTCATTATCTAAATTTATCTTTTTTCATACGGTAACTCTCAAGGAACATGAACACGGTTCTAAATGGGTGGCATTTAAAGACATGAACATGAACACAATTCCAATCCTTAAAACATGAACATGAACACAGTTCTAAATGCCACTCGTATTAGAATTGTGTTCATGTTCTTTGAGAGTTACCATCTGTCGAAAGATAAATTTAGAGAATGGATGGTTTCTAACGATTGGAAGAAGTGTGGATGGAGGTATTTGCCGGGCTACGTGTTTGCTAAAGAGTGTTTGTCTACAAATGTCTAGTGGACCGCATTAGAGTGGGTATTGAATGTATTGACGCCACCATATAGGGCAATGAAATATACTAATGCAAAGCTTCAAAAAAAGTATGATGGTCACTATACAAAGGATGGAAGCCCATCTTGGCCCTACATCAAAGTTGAACCTTAATTTTATACACAAGGTGGCCAAGAGAATAGATGCAATGGAACAAAATACACTTATGGTTGCAGATATTGATAAATGAATGGACCTTTGCAATTTATGTTTCTCCTTTCTGTTTTTATTTATTTGTATGTTGCTCTGTTGTTATGCAGCTGCGGTACTTCATCGACCAGATCAACCTTCGCAACCATATAGATTATGCTAGTTCACTAACAGATGTCATAGAGAAGATACTAGATACAGAGAGTACTTTTTCAGCCATTAATGAAATAAGTATGTTTACGGAGTGCCAAGGGAGGTTTGGGATCAAATTGGCAAAAGAAGTTGAGGCAAGAATGAGCCAAGTAAGTCATGGTCTTTTAGTTTTAGGATGTCCATTTTCCTTTCGGTTTGCAATTCTAAAAATTTATTTGGTGATATCATGCAGCCCAATGGTGGTTTCAGTTTAGAGGGGATGTTCCTGCATGGCAGAAGTGCGGAATAAGAATTTGCTCACAGTGTGTCTCATCTAGTGGATGTGAGAGGAATTGGAGCACTTTTGCTTTTGTGCACACAAAACAAATAAATAGTCTTTTATATGACAGCTGCACAAGCTAGTATCTGTCCGCTATAACCTAAAGGTATAAACCAACACATTTTACTTTCTAACTTGTACTGTCCTTGCATGTATAAAAATTAGGAGAAATAATTTACGTGGTTTACTATTCAAACCTTGAAGATATATGGAGAAGTAGATCAACAGAAGGAGAGATATGTAGATAAAGAAATTGATCCAAATGCATTGTTAATGGATACAACAATGTTTGATGAAACAAATCCAATAATGGAGTGGTTGAATTAGGATGAAGAGGATCCAATCATGGATGGACCCAATGCTGCCTGTGCTGATTTTTTGAAAATAAGGCGTCTCAGCTCAAACAAGAAAACTTCTTATGTTTACAAAGGGTAATAAAAGAAAAGAAAAAGAAAATATGATAAAGAGAATGAGTATGTGCACACTCAAGAGTGAGGATGATGACGAAGAGAATGAATATGTTGATAATGAGTGTGAGGATAATGATGGGGTGAGTGAGGATGATGAAGATGATCCATCAATGCAAGATCAGCAGAAGACACAAATTCAAGTTGAAAAGTAGACACCAACAAGCGACAGAAATTTGTAGACCCGTATATCTGAACGGCTAGCCAAGAAGACCAAGGACGTCAACAGCCTCTACTTCCCGAAAAAGAAAATAATATAATTAACAAAATCTGCTGGTAAGTTTCTTCTTTTTGGTGTTTATGATTCATGATGAGTACTTAGAAAATTCTACTTGGACCTGTTAGTTCGTAGGTTGATTAAAGCTTCTTGTATATATGTTCTAAGCAGTTGATCTTTAACTAGATTGTTGTACATTACTTTCTTGTTTCACTAGTCAACTGGTTTGCTGCTCTACTATACATCATTAAGGCCTCAATTGGCTAAGTAAAAAAGGGAAGTGGCTAAGTTTCTGGTCTCATATACACAAGAAGATGAAGTGCATTAACTACTAGGCTTGGTCCCAACAAAACTAACCACAGAGACAATAGCATGAGGGCATCGATTTACAGTCTTGCACCATTGGGCCATGGAACATCGGATGCCAAACATCAAGGCTCATTGTACTAATATCAATACTTTGATCATAACAAAGACATGGATAATAATCTGTACAGGCTCGCCGTAAAACAAGTACATGCAGTAAGTTTGCATATACTTGATGATAATTTGGTTTTGTAACTATCTACAATATAGTTATCAATGTGCTACATATTATTGATATCTAAAGCCATAATAGTCACTCAAACAAACATCCTTACTATGAGGACTTCAACATCTCAGCCATATATAGACTTGCGAACAACAGAAGGTAGGTGCATTTCATATTTTAACATCCATATATAGATCATATATACCTTTTGCCTGCTGAGCCAGCCAGATCTGCAGCTTTCTTGATCACTTTGGATATGTTAGTACCATGCTTCCGGGCGGATTGTGCTCACTGGGCTTGTGCACATTATTCACAACATTTGTTCCTTGTGTTTCGTTTTATGCTTCCTAAAATACGCAAGTTGTAGGGAAGTATCATCTCTCATATCCTGAAAAAGAATGAAATTCAGATCCGAGTCAAAAGTACCCAAATATTAGAACTGAAATACTAGATAACAGATATCTAGTCTTACCCAATGGTGAGGCATGACACCAAGAATTGATTCTCAGAATTCCTGGCATTCATACTGCCAATTTATACGACACATCGTTAGGTTCCGGTAAGCAAAATAATACTATAAACACACATTGCATCTCTATGGGTTCGTGCCCAAATCATATCGTGAAGTAGCACCAAAATTTGATTAGTTTTTCCTTTTATCAACAATCAAGAATTGGTATGAAATTGCTAAACTTGTATACTGAACTATAGTAAAAATTATTACCACACACACTCCAATCTTTTTTGTCCCCGGTAGGTATATTTATCACACATGCCAGAAGGGGGATGCAAGTAACAGATAATTAACCATGAGTAGCCTACAAGTGATGTGAGAAGCTGAGCAAATTACCCTGCAAGAATGGCATGTAATACATGTCATACTCAACACGGCCTTTGCACCAGTTACAGAGAAAAAGGAACATGTCTGAGAGCTAAAACTGTGTGAAGAGTGTGTCATGGGGAACACAATCTGGGACCTAAACCTGACCATGACAGAGATAGTCCCCAACAATGCAACAGCAAAGACGGACTATACCAGAACAATTCAATACCTAACCAGATGCAATGGAGTGATGGACACATAAAGAATGAATGAATTGAAACATAACATTTCACTGAAAAACTGACTATAATGCAATCATGCCATTCAATTTAACGAGCAATGCTCCAAGCTCCAATGACAATCAGGTGAAAGTAGCAAGTGAACAAATTGACAGGAACATCTTCCACATTTAATCCTCCGCTAGAAATACTTAGAAACAGGAAAATGATGCATATTGACCCAATATTTAGTTATCAAGAAAACCACCGGATGATCTTTAAGAAAGAAGACTCGATAAAATACCAAGGGAATTATTCAGTTCAGAGAACAACAGAGACATAAGACAGATCGATAGGCACTATTTCGACCGCTGACCAAAATGACACAATAATTTTAGCATCAACATGCTCGCCACTTCAACCCAAAAGAATATTCTAACGAGTATAAATTTCACGCAACCATGAAACAGACATAGCTTCTTGATCATAACTTGTCCACATCAAAAAAGAAACAAGGTTCAGAGTGGACCTAATTCATAATCATTGCGCTGGTAAAAGAAAAGAAAAAGAGCATGGCTGGCACTTACAGAATCAAACGGGGAGCACAATCTGGGACCTGAGCCTGACCATGATAACCTTTCTTCTGCTAATCAGTACAAGTTTCATTTCTCGAACTTATCTTAAGATTAAACACCACATGAAGCATTAGTGGTTGGCAGCTAAAGTGAAGTGATTGATACAATACCAAACGATGCAACACAAAGGCAGAATTATAACAGTACATTTCAATATCTAACCAGATGCAATGGAATCATGAAAAGGAATGGATTGCAACAGAACACTGGATCTAGTTATACATACAGCAGTTCATGTGGATACGGAGAGCTAGGCTGATAGGAAACAGCACCACACTCAACAGCTCTCAGATGAAGGGCCACGAGTTGACAGCATCACCAGGGATCTAATTAATACATATTGAAGCTCATGTGGATACGGAGAGCTAGGCCGATAAGACACGCCAGCAAACTGAACAGCCCTCTAAGTGCTGATAACATAATCATCTGGTCAGATAAATGGCGAGGCATTCACAACATAACCCTCTAGTGCCGGAAAAAAGGTATGTTGAACAAGAGTCTGCTTGAGCACATATAGAGTAGAATTGAGGCCTCTGGGTTGGAAACTAGCAATCAACTTGCCATTGACATCAACCTGAAACAGCCAGCCATTACAACCGACCAGCACGACCAACTCACCGTCCCCAGGCACAACCATCACATCCTCTTCAGAGAGAGAACATTGACACTGGTGCCAGATCTCCGCGGCCGGCAAGTCAATCCAACGCTTGAAATCCCAGACCTCGCCTTGGTAGTCCCGCGTCACCCAGATATCAATGGCTGTCTCCTCATCATTAAGAGACGGGACACCAAGCATATCGCCCATCTCAAATAGTCGGGCGTGGTCACTGGCCACCGGAGCACGGATCTGCCGGAACGACTCGGCGGTGGTGTCGAACACCATTATCCGGTTGCCTATGTACCAATATAGGCTACCATGGAACAGGAGTCCAGGGCAATCTTGCAGTTCGCGCGGATCAGGGCACCTTATGTGCCTCGGCGGCTGGCCGGAGCCTACTGTGAAAACGTAGATGGCACCTTGATCTTCATTCAGGTACAGCAACAGTCGGTACTCACCGGTAGAGGGGTGAGGATACAGCTCCACGGGCCTGAATCCATGAACCTGCTGGAGCGGAGCGTACTGTCGAGTTGCCGGGTTGCAGATGCAGATGTCGTCAAAGCCGAAGGAGAGCACGAGGAGGCCGTCGCAGGAGGCCTCCAGATAGAAGCGGGGAGCATGATAGAAGTGGGGAGCCCTTTGCAGTCGCGCGACGCACTGGAGCCGGTCGGCGGCGGCGACCCCTGCACGGTGGTCGAAGGGGACGACGTCCAGGGACTCGCCGCCGTCGGCGACGATGCTGTGGGTGTACTGGAGGGGGAGGGCGGGCTGGCGGGCGTGGTGGGACAGGAGGAAGCCGCGGGTGGAGGTGGCGCGGCGCCACGCGGGGCTGACGGCGCGGCTGCGGAGGACGGATTTGGGGGGCAGCCGGACGAGGATCTCCCAGATGGAGATCTCGTCCGGGAGTCCGGGGAGGAGGGGAGTCGCACCTGCGGCATCCGCCATGATCGGCGGCCCGGCTGGGAGTGGGAGGGAGGTCGGTGGTGGTAGAGGAGTGGCGGCGACGGCGGCCGCGGCGGAGGTAGGTCTCAGTTCTCACGGATGTGTAACTTGGGCTGCTCTCGAACGGGCTGGGCTTGGCCCAGCTTCTGCTTGCTGCTGCTGATTGGAACGAACATTAATTTGTTGCTGGTCATCTAAAAAAGCAATTTGTCTCAAAAAAAATCTAAAAAAACAATTACCCCTCAAAAAAATCTAAAAAACAATTGTCTTTTTTCCGCCTAAAAAATCGTGGCTCAAAACAAAATCTTAAAAAATAATTTGTTGTTGTTGGAACAAAACAGGAGGATGAGTAGCGAAGTGGTGATCATTCGTAGACAGTAAATGATGATCATCTGTCCATTCATGAATACACGTGGTGTTTATTCTGAAATGAATGAATGAATGTGATTTGGTACTGTGCATGGTAGAATCTACTCGCTCTGTTCACTTTTATAAGGCGTTTCTGTCTAAAATGTAAAACGTCTTATAAAAGTGAATGGAGGGAGTATTATTGTTTGGTGGATGGAACCGCTGTCAGTTTGGTCATATGAAGCTAACTGGGATGCCGGGGTTTAGTGTTCGTGATGTAGGTAACTGGTTGAGTTTGTGCCTCCAGTTGTAAATTGTGCTAGGTGCCCCCAAGCACCTCTGTAGTGAAGGATGTCACTCCCACATGCAGCTCTCTCCTCCCGTGTTGTACCCAAACAGGGAAATGATCAGATGGGATAGAGCATATATGAGTCGCTTTATTTACCTTAAACAGGTCACTCCACACCAGGGAAACGATCAGGTAGTTTCCCAACCATCCGGCTTGGTTTTGATCTCGCTAGTGCTTGGAATCTTTGAATCGCCAAAACCAGTGTTGCTGGAATCGAAGATCCTGCATTTCATTTCACGAGTAGAGTACCGTAAGGAAACTATGTCTTCTGGAGCACTAAGTATATTAACAAAACCAAGATGCATGAGTAAAGGAAAACACGCTACCGCAGGGAAATAGCTACTATTTCATGAAACGCTTCTGCAAGCACTTGGATTGCAGCCTACAAGTTGCTATAGGCCATAAAAGTTATGAAGAAATACAGGCAAAGCAAAAGGCATTGGATAAATAAGATGAAGCGGCGGACATCGGCCAGCCACAGGACAACTGCTCGAGAGAGTCGGAGTTCAAATTACTGGGTCTCGACATCCGTCGGTTCTCACAAGCATGGTGAGAAACTTGGGGTATAGGCTTCAGTTGGAGCAGCAGAGGGCTAGTTACCTGGAGGGCCCCCGACGCTTTAGAATTTTTCGAACTTGATTGTAATCCTTAAGTTTTTTGGAGTAATACAAGAATTTATTCAAAACAAACAAAAGTTACCTGGAGGGCCGTTGACTACATGCATATGTATCCAAATCTGGTTACAACTTAAAAAGAATGCACCTGTAAAATTGGTTATGATATGATATTTTGTGGCTGACCTTTGTCTCATTTTGTGACTGCCTTAGTATACGACCTTTGAATCCTTTAATACCTCTTTAGGATCGGTTGTTATGAGGGAACAGCCTTAACGTGCGGGATTGCGAGATTAAAATGAGCAGGGGATCCATTTCTTTATTTACCTGGTGCCATCTGCCATGGAACTTTGACCGAGACTAAATTGTTGGTTTGGCGCCCTAGATCAGTGCACATATGTCATAGTTGATACATCGATCTGCTCGAAACAGGAGCTATCGCGGTTGGTCGCTTTGGGCACTATGTACCCAAGTTGCCTAGTTGGTAATTGGTTTTCTGTGTGTTGTTAAGCTCGGTAATTCATAGTTGCATCCACGACCCAAATATGTTGCTACAAGACCTGCTAATTACTTATTGACGGGAGATTGCACATATGAGCAGAGATTTTGATTTAGGACGGATCACTTGTGTATAAGAAGGCCAATGAGTTCACCCGCGACGCCACATCGCTCTGTCATCTGTTGATCTATGTTTGTCACTGGGGACTTCTTCTTGATCCCCTTGAACGCATCCTCGCATCTACCACCGGCGCCCTTGGCACCCAACACGAGATTCCTTGCGCCGACATAGTTCCCGCCATCAAAACCGGGGCGAGCGTCGATCTCGAGGTCGTTGGCGGCATCAACATAGGCCCCGAGGCAGATGTTCAACGCGCCTCCCTCAGGTGTGCCTTGGACATCCTTGGCTAAGTTGTGGATGACCTCGACGTTGTGGTCAGCAGTGTTAATTGCGATCTGCAGTGCGACGCTGGCAAGGTCATGCTCAGTGGTGGCGTAGGCGCTCTTTGGATCGACGTTCAACACCGCCAGGCACAACAAGGCGTTTGTGGTCTTCTTGCACGTCTTGACGAGGAGGGTGGTGTCGGCATCGATGGCAGGGAAACCAAAGGACATGGCGGCGAGCACTATAAGAACGATAGCTATGGATATTGCTGTGCTCGCCATTGCAGTTTTCAGTTTGCACCTGGCTAGGCGTTGTTGTGTTGGTGTAGTATATGTGACTCTTTCATCTATATGTAAGACACGCGCAAGGGAAAATCCTTATGATAAGATCCGCCTGAAGGATGGTATATTTATTCCTTTCTCTACATCAAATTTAATAGCAAATTGAATTAATCTAGCGAATCAAATAGTGATTTAGCCACTTAAATGTGCAATATACCAAATCAACAAAATAAATGTACCATATACTTTCAGTGAGTTTAGAAATCCCATCCTAGTACCTTTTCTTTAGGCTGGTCATATGGGGAGTAATTTATACTACTAACATGCATATGTTACGAGTCTATATTACTAGCTTCATAGTGGGTAGTAACATATGGATGGTAACATGCAAGCATTCATTAATTGAGATGTTACCTTGGGATGTGTTGTGTTACAATAAGGCTGGTTGTAATGGGGATCATATATTAGTATCATGTAGTATTCTATTTATTGCCATGCATGATACAAGATAGCTTAGCATTTAATATGATACGGTATCATGATATGATACTACACCCTCTCTTTCTTCATTTAATGCTATGACACCTCATCAAAATTGCCTAGTTGGCATGCATGATACTACCTATGATACTACCATTACGACTAGCCTAACATATTATGTTACCACAAGCATCTCTTTCTTCATTAACTCCATGCCACAAGCAATTTTTTTCTTGGGATGTGTTATATTACTACCTAAGTTACTTCCGCTATGGCTAGCCTTATGAAAGGAAATACAAATCTTCAAAAGAAATCCTACCAAATCAATTAATAATGTAAAAATGTGCTCTCAATAAATAAGTAGTAAATGTAGCGACATTAATTGTAGCAGATCAAATACATTGTGATTTTGGTTCAGTGCCTTTTTCTAGGGAAGATTTTGGTTCAGTGCCCATATATTTGCTCACCGATTGGGCAGTACGAGTTCCCTATTGTACCGTTTTCTAGGTTTCTCGGCCCAGTTTTTCTGTTACACTTTTTTCTGCTCAAGTATTGATTACGATGTTCCTAAAAAAAGTATTTATTTTGATTTTTCTTTTCTTGCTCATTAAAGGCAAGAAATACAAACCTTTATTTACGCTTGTCATGATATTTTAGAAAACTGTTTTTTTTTTCGGGAGGAAAATTGGTTGTGCTCTTCAAAAATGGGTATCATTTGTTTAAAATTATTAATCGTGTATTTAGAAAAACTTCAATGCTATCTTGAATATATTTGTTGTGTATGAAAATTATATTTGAATTTTTTAATTGGTATTTGGGAAAAATATTCAACGGTTATTTGAAAAATTAATGTTGTGCATTTGAAAAGTACAATGTCTATTTACAAAAATATTCAACATCTTTTCAAATATTCAACATGTAATTGTACAAATGTTACTGTGTAACCAGAAAAATGTCCGTTGTTGATTTTAAAATGTTTATCATGGATTTAAAGAAAATTCATGTAGGAAACCAAATAAGCAACACTAGTTGGACACGTGGAACTGGCAGGGCCGGCTCTGGGGGTAGGCCACCTTGGCCTGGGCCAAGGGCCCCGGTCTAGGGGGGGCCCATCATCAGATACATATAAGACTATACATCTATTTGGCTGAAAAAATGAATCAGTACAGGCCCAGCCCAACTACAGGAGAGGAAAAGGCACGACGCCTGGCATACTACATCGATCGATTGAATCGCATCTCGGCTTCTGCATCTGGTCCTGGTCGCCTCGGGGGCTCGTCCGCCTCACTTTCTTCTCTCTCTGTCTCTCGAAGACTCACACGGACGCTTTGGCGGCCGCCGCCGCCTTTGCAATCAGTGGCCTTTAATCCTTGATTCCGTGATTCCGTCTTGATTTTCTTGGTACGGTTGATTTTCTTGCTTTCTTGGCGTAAACGTATTTATCTTTTCAGTTTCATCAATCATCATCTTTCTAGTCGTATTGATCTATTGTTTTTTTTTGCAGCTTTAGGATTTAGGTGTTACAATGACGAAACCTAAGTCCGGTGCTGCGAAAAGGAAACAAAAAAAACTAGAGAATCAATTCATTGAGTCACAAAAAGGTGCTATAAAAATGTTTTTTCCAGTCCTGAGTACTGTTGATAATCAAAGACGAGAATCTGAACCGGACAAGATGATGATCATAATTCAAACGATGATCATGAAGTTAACGATCAGTCCTTGGATGACGGTAAGTAACTAACTAGCGTCGATTTTGTAGAAGTAAGTAAGTAACTAACTACAATTTTGTATTTAAATGCAGATATTGATGTTGATCTTAATGAGAACAGTACAGGAGATGAAAATTTGCAGCCTTCACTTTGATGCTCGAATGGTGAGGAACAAGATGATTCTCTTTTATCTATATATGATCCTCGAACATGGGATAATCTTGACAATAGCAAAGGGATATTTTAATTGAAAAGGGGCGGTCGAGAATTGGGACTGGAGTTTCCTGAAGATGCTGATGGTAGACATTTTTCATATGATCACTACTCCAGAGAGTTAGCTAACAAAGAGGTTACTGACAGAAAGTGGTTGGTTTACTGTAAAGAGTTGGACAAAGTTTAATATTTTGCTATTTTATTAGTCTTCCTTTCACGATATGAAGTCTGCGTGATTATCAATTTTTTATATGTTATACATCTCAGAATAACAAAATATGATCGGATATGCGTACATATATATTACCTATAAGGGCCCTTTTTTCAACTTGGCCAAGGGCCCCGAAAAACATAGAGCCGGCCCTGGGAACTGGGTGGCAAGATTGCAGAAGAACCCACAAAACCTTTTTTCAGTCTTCATTATTATGTCCATACGGTGAAAAAATAATTAAACAATGGTAATAATAATGTCAGGTTGTTGCTGCGTCATCTCACGGAGCTGCGGCGGGGACATCTGTCACTATTCCAGCAAAAGAGGAAAAATGGACATCTATCGCTACAAGCTGTAGATAGGCTTCGTAGTAAGTTGAGTCGTTCCTCCATCCGAGGAGATCGAGCGCGTCAAGTTGGGGAGTTGTTAGAGAAAGTACACTAAGGTATAGTCAGCAGACTGTAAGGAGTAAAGTAACATTTCTATACTTAGCTGGAGGAGAGAGGATAAGAGAGAGAATGTAAGCGGGCTCTCATGCAAGAGTCAGCTGCAGCACGTGCTCCTAGGCACTATGTGGGAGTGAAAGGTGGATCATGTATTAATAAAGTAGCACATGCTATAGTTAATTGTTATACATGTTGGCTATAGAGTTAACTTTTTTGTGTAATGGTATGCACAATATGCTCAAATGATTGTACACTTAGTTTCTTGTGCATTTTCCATGCTCAATGTACGCGAAGTAAAATTGCCATGTCGAATTTACCATGCCACCTTGAAAATAGGAATTCCCATTAACAGTGAAAGTAAAAAGGTGCCATGGAGGCAGCTAATACTTATGTCAGCGGAGTTATTTTGTTTTTTCCATGGCAATTAAAAAGGAGATTTTCCATGGTCCACAAAGTAAATTTGCCATGGTAAAAAATATATAATTGCCATGAGCGACTAAAGTAAATCTAGCATGTATGTTAAAGTAAATTTACCATGTATTTAAAAGTAAATTTGCCATGGCAATGAAGGTAAAAATCAGCCGTGGGAAAATATAGTAAAATTTGACATGGTGAAGTAGATTGTCAAATTTGGCATGGCAAGATACGTTTTGTTTCGTGGCAACATATTACGATTTTTGCCATGGCAAGAAATAATAAAATTTGGCACAACAATAGAATTTGAGTTACCATGGTAATATAATTTTGAGTTTTGCATGGCGAAAACATAATTTGAGTTTGCCATAAAATATAATTTACAAATGTCGCCATACAATATCTAAAATAGCTGTTAGGAACTAACTGAAGTAATTGCAAACTGCCATGATGACCAGGGGCGTAGCCAGGCCCATGCAACAAGGGGCCATGGCGTGGGGAGGGCCTAGGAATTCCTTTGGGTAATGTAGATAAATCTGTTACTGTAGTACTATAATTACTGTAGCTAAGAAGGTTGGTGTGAAAGGGAAAAGAAAACCGAGGCGCCGCTAGGTTCCCCGCCTCCCCGCCGCCGCCGTCCGCCCCCCCTCCGCCTTCTTCCGCCTACCCCTCCGTCTTGGCCGCCTCATTCGCCTCCGGAGGTGGCGGGCGGCCATCCTCCTCTCGCCCATGGGACCCGCCTCCCCATCTCCCGCCGCCGTCGTGGCGCCCAGCCTGCTGGCCGGTGGTCTTGCGTGGCCTTCCAGCCTCGATCCCATACCGTGCTCCTTCCCGGCGGTGAGGCAAGCGTGAGCAGTGACCGGCTATTATGCTGCTGGCGGCGGCCCGGCGGTGGCGGCGGTGGCAGGCGGTGTGGCGACGCCGCTCCTTGGCGGCGGCGGCGTGGTGGTCTTGGTGGCGGTCGCCGACGCCCGGCCCAGATCCGCACGCGGGCCCCATCTGGCCTCAGGCCGCCCCCCGGCATGGTCTCGTTGTCTGCGGCGCGCGGGAGGAGGAGCGGCTCGGACTTAGGGCGTCGGCGCCGATGGCGTCTTGCCGCAGCGCCAATGGCGGGGAGCTTTATGGGCCCACGAGGGCTCGGCCGGGCTGTGTGGGCCTCTGGGCTGGTGTGCTCCTGCTATTGCGTCCGGACGGCTCATCGTCGCCGACGGTGGAGGTAGGGCCCTCCCGCGGGCCGATGGTGCCGATGCCTAGTCCCGCTCGATTCTTCGTCGTGTTGTTCTCGCCAGCGATGCAAGTGGTGAGGCGGCGTGGAGGCCTCATGACCGCGTTGGCGTGGGGTGGTGGTTGGTTTGGTGGTGGGATCCGGGCGCCCGAGGCGCGGGTTGGGATCGGGAACCCCGTCGGCGTGGCCGACCCGTGATGGCGCTGTGGTCCGCCGACCTTCCGGAGGCGTCGGGGCTACTCTTCCTATCGCCGCGTCGTGTACCAGGGGAAACCCTTGGCAGCAGCGTCGTCATCGTCGCGATCCTTCTTGGAGGTGTTGATTGGTGCCGGCGCTTCGGAGTCTTGGAGCCTAGTGGATGAGACCGGTGGGCCTAGCGATCGCGAGGCTTCTTCGTTTTTGTTGATCCGCCGTTGTCGGCATTTGTTTCTTTGCTCTTTCTCTATTGTTTCTTTTGGGCGTGTGTGTCTTCGCTTCCAAAGACCTATCCTGTATGATTCGGTTGGTTGCTTTGTATACAAAGCGGGGGAAACCCTTTTTCGGTAAGAAGATTGGTGTGGCCCAGAACTTGAAAAAGAAAAAATCATTAAATAATGAAGAAAAATAATAAAGTAAAAGAAAGAGAAAAATTAAAAGAAAAAATGAAAAAAACAGGTAAAAATGGACAGAGTAAAACACCCAAAAAACCAGCCACCAGAAAGAAAATGCTAGAAAAACTACACCACATGTCGTAGTGGGCCGACCCGTTTCGCTCGGGGTGTGTGCTGCCCGTATGGAATTTGGCGCCCGAAGCGCCCAATAGGGTTTAGGTTTTTCCAGTGGCCCGTATTAAGAAGCTTGTATTTTTTTTTCTTCGAGAATTTCTAAGGGTGTGTTTGGTAGCATTCCCAACCTAGCATGGTTGTTCTCCTCTGATACATGCTCAGTGTAGACATTTTGAGTACATGTATGTGCTCTTGTCTGATAGCGGTGTATGTGCTGAGACATGCTAAGCTGAGACTCTGTTTGGCAGCTTGCATCTGTTTAGACATGTTGGTATACACTGTAGCAATCGGTATTTTCAAATAAGTGAACAAAACATTTGAAAATGTGAACAATTATTTGAAATATGGAAAACATAACATTTTATTTAAACACTTTTTCAAATCCTAAGTTTTGTTAAAAAAAATTTAAATAAATATTTTAAAAAAATTAACAAAATTCGATAATCTGAAATAATTTTGAAAAGTCATTTTAAATAAAATCAAAATTTAAAAAATTGTAACAAAACTTAAAATTCTAAGTATTTTAAGAATCTTAAGATATTTTGAAAATTTTGTCATTTTCCTAAAATTTTGAAAATCTAGAGATTTTTTTAAAACTTGAACTTTTTTAATATTCTCAACATTTTTCGAAAATTAAATTATTGTTTAGAAATTCTGAAAATTTTTTAAACACATTGTCATCGCTTCGCTCATGCATGCTGACCAGCGAACGGTCGTGCAGTGTTTTCTCTTCATGCATGCTAAGTGGGTATTTGGGCTGAGCTCGTGCATGCTCAGGAGGCCCCGTGCAGACTACCAAACACCCAAAAATGGATTGAAGAGGGAACTCTTGAGCTCATGCACCCTCCATACACTCTACCAAACACACCCAAAAAGCTTGTCAGGTGGTGGTGATGGGCACGGACGACACGTGATGGATTTGTCGCTAGTGGGGGCAGCCCAGTAGGCCAGTACCAAACAATGATTGAGTGGTCCAATGGGAGACCAACTAATTAACAAGCTCCTTCTAACTCATGAACGATCGGCGCCACTTGTCAGGCCTCACTCGTTCATCGTCACGTGTCGCGCTCTGGGCGCTCCCTCTGAATTTTGTTTTTTATTTTTCCGCGCGCATTTTTGGCTTTTTAAACGGTTTTTTTCTGATTTTTTTCGACGTTTTAGTTTTCCACCGGTCTTCCCTACCTTGTCGACAAAAAAAACCGGAAAAAAATTTACGCAAAAAAACGCGTTTTTTTTTCTTTCGCGAGAGTTACGGTTTTGCTTCCGCGAGAGGCACGGTTTTGTTTTCGCGAGAGTCACGGCCGTGCCTCTCGGAAACAGAAAAAAGATGTGTTCTCTATTTTTTTTCCTTTCGCAGAGTCACGGTTTTGCTTCCACAAGAGGCACGGTTGTGCTTTCGCGAGAGTCACGGCCATGCCTCTCGGAAACGAAAAAAATGGGTTTTTTGTTTTTTTTTCACGAGAGTCACGGTTTTGCTTCCGCGAGAGGCATGGCTGTGCTTTCGCGAGAGTCACGGCCGTGCCTCTAGGAAACGAAAAAATGAGTTTTTTGTTTTTTTCACGAGAGTCACGGTTTTGCTTCCGCGAGAGGCACGGCTGTGCTTTCGCGAGAGTCACGGCCGTGCCTCTAGGAAACGAAAAAAATGAGTTTTTTGTTTTTTTCACGAGAGTCACGGTTTTGCTTCCGCGAGAGGCACGGTTGTGCTTTCGCGAGAGTCACGGCCGTGCCTCTAGGAAACGAAAAAAAACCTTTTTTCTTTCACGAGAGTTACGGTTTTGCTTTCGCGAGAGGCATGGTTGTGCTTTCGCGGGAGTCACGGCAGTGCCTCCTCGGAAACGAAAAAAAATGCGTTTTCTGTTTTTTTTCGTGAGAGTCACGGTTTTGCTTCCGCGAGAGGCACGGTTGTGATTTCGTCAGAGGCACGGGCGTGCCTCTTTCAGACAGGGAAAAAACCCGTGCTCCCGGTTCGGTTTTTTCATCCGGTTGTTTTCGTGAAAATAAAGTTCGTCAAAACCCATCAACATGGGATCTAGTTTTGAACATCTCGACGCGAGGAATCCAACGACGAAAGCGGTTCGAGATTTGAACGCATGGTTTAAGAGATAAAACGCTTTGGATAAATGAATCTACGAAAAAAGGGAAAACTCCCAGGAGAAGTGGTGCATATGCAGTACGCCACTGAGAAGTTGGAGTGATCTTCGCAACAAGTACTCCTTAACTAGTGATTTCGGTCCAATGGATCTCGTCTGCTACGACTAATCTACTCCCCCCCAAAAAAAAAACTGTTACGGCTATTGCATGACACCACATCATGCCGATGGATGATGCGAGGGAAATTGGCTCCTTCCCGCAGTGTGAGCTTCGTCGCTATGCCACAAGGCGCCTTGAAACCGGACGGAAGCAAAGCGCGGCGGCATCAAGCTAAGCGCTAACAGCCTTACTACAATCTTTCACGGCAAACATTGTGCAGATGCCAAACATCTCAACGTAGAAACGAGCCCTCCGCTGGACCAGAAACGAATCGAATATTGCCGCACCGCCGTGCACGGTAAACACGATGGCAATCTAACAGAGAGCACTCACTCGCGAGTGCTGTGGGAGGGCGAGCAAAGCACGGCCGACTTATCCTCTTGCTCACCGGCCGACTTGTCCTGTCGCGTCGCGCTTTTAACCGGCCGAAAGCAACATGGCCAGTCCAAATCACACTCCACGTGGCCCACGCGCGCCCATGAAACAAATGATTGATTAGCCTCCTACTGTTATTATATGATGGACCTTTTAAATAGGGCGCTAATCTGCGCCGGCGCGCCGGTCCAAATTTGGGCCGGTCGCATCCGCGCCATACGTTGCAAGGCATCTTATCCGCCAAATCAGCTTCCCTGCTTCGTTCCCCCACCCATCGTTCCAAGCGAGTAGGAGAAAAATTCCCCTCGCCCCATCAAATCGACCTGCCATGCCCCACCCACCCCATGACCACCTGCTCCGCACCACGCAGGTCGCCGCCCCCGCCGTGGGTCGGAGTTCGCCGTCGCCGCGTCTCCACCCCCTCCGCCCCTCATGTCCCTCGTGTCCATACCCTGCAACCATGCACCTCCTCCTCCCCCTAATCCTTCACATGCTTCTACTGCAGCGCCGGCCAACTCGCCGGCGGCATCCCGACGACGCCCTCGCGGTCGCAACTCTGAATGTGGTGCCAAAAAAACAGAACATGGTGGAAGCAAAAACAATGACAGGAACCAGCAAAAACAGAACATGGTGGAAGCAAAAAAGTAGACTCGGTTGGGGATTTAGTGTTCGATTGTAGCAAAAAAGTAGACTAGTTCCAGCAGAAAAAACAATGATTGTAGCAAAATTAAGCACCGATTCCAGCAGAAAACAAACTCGAACGGGGAGAGATTCAGTGTTTGATTGTAGCAAAAAAATAGACTAATTCCAGCAAAAAAACAATGATTGTAGCAAAATTAAGCACCGGTTCCAGCATAAAACAAACTCGAACTGGGAGAGATTCAGTGATTGATTGTAGCAAAAAAGTAGACTAATTCCGAAGAAAAACAATGGTTGTAGCAAAATTAAGCACCGGTTCCAGCAGAAAACAAACTCGAACCGGGAGAGATTCAGTGGTTGATCGTAGCAAAAAAGTAGACTAATTCCAGCAAAAAAACCAATGGCTCCAACAAAAATAACGCGCCAGCGGCGAGGGGGCATCCGGTTCCAACATCCTTCCCACCGCTCATCTCTTGCAGCTCCGCCTGGTTCGCGGTTTGAAGCTATTCCAGATCACGCTTGCAGCTCACTGACACGTGCTTGTAGCATCTTGCGTGCCCGCGTCTGCCATCCAGCAAAAACCATGGTTGCTTCCAGCAAAATCCATGGCCGCTTCTAGCCAAAAGCATGGTTGCTTCCAGCGTCTGCCAGGGTCGGCTGTAGCAAACCGCCAATGCCGTCCCCACACCCGCCATGGCCGGTCGAGGTCGCATCTTCTTGAGCACCGGTGGTGCCCCTCCCCCTGTGCCGTCGGTTGAGGTTGTTGCAGCTCCAGCGGCCGACATCTGCAGCATCCACCGCCACCGGTTCCAGCATCACCGTCGCCGTCGGTCCCCACCTCCCCGCCGCAGCACCGTGGCCATCTGTGGGTGTCGTCGTTGCCGCCACTTGAATTGGATTGAGAGAAAGAGAGAGAGCAGGCGGTGGGGTGTTGGGGAACGCAGTAATTTCAAAAAATTTCCTACGCACACGCAAGATCATGGTGATGCATAGCAACGAGAGGGGAGAGTGTTGTCTACGTACCCTCGTGAGACCGGCGAAGCGATCACAACGTAGAGGAAGTAGTCGACGTTCTCCTCGCGATCCAAACCGATCCCAATATTTGCACTCGGCGCCTCCGAGTTCTTGACACACGTCAGCTCGGTGGCGCTCCTCGGGCTCCAATCCAAGAGAGCTTGGGAGGAGAGTTCCGTCGGACGACGGCGTGGTGACGATCTTGATGTTTTATCGACGCAGGCTTCGCCTAAGCACCGCTGATATGACCGAGGTGGATTATGGTGGAGGGGCACCGCACACGGCTAAGGAACGATCTCAAGGATCAACTTGTGTGTTCTAGGGTGCCCCTGCCCCGATATAAAGGAGCAAGGGGGTGCGGCCGGCCCTAGGAGGAGGCGCCCGGAGGAGTCCTACTCCCACCGAGTAGGACTCCCCCTTCCTAGTTGGATTAGGACTTGGGGAGGGAAGAGGAAGGGGCGCCGCCTCTCCTGTCCTATTCGGACTAGGGGGGGCGCCGCCTGCCTGGCCGGCCCTTCCTCTTCTCCCTCATGGCCCACTAAGGCCCATTAACCCCGGAGGGTTCCGTAAACCCGGTGTTCCTAGGTAAAATCCTGATTTCACGGAACCATTCGAACTCCAAACATAGGCTTCCAATATATCAATCTTTATGTCTCGACCATTTCGAGACTCCTCGTCATGTCCGTGATCATATCCGGACTCGAACTCCTTCGGTACATCAAAATACATAAACTCATAATATAACCGTCATCGAAACCTTAAGCGTGCATGGACCCTACGGTTCGAGAACAATGTAGACATGACCGAGACACGTCTCCGGTCAATAACCAATAGCGGGACCTGGATGCCCATATTGGTTCCTACATATTCTACGAAGATCTTTATCGGTCGAGACCGCATAACAACATACGTTGTTCCTTTGTCATCGGTATGTTACTTGCCCGAGGTTCGATCGTCGGTATCCAATACCTAGTTCAATCTCATTACCGCAAGTCTCTTTACTCGTTCCGTAATACATCATCTCACAGCTAACTCATTAGTTGTAATGCTTGCAAGGCTTAAGTGATGTGTATTACCGAGAGGGCCCAGAGATACCTCTCCGACAATCGGAGTGACAAATCCTAATCTCAAATACGCCAACCCAACATCGCCTTTGGAGACACACAGTAGTACTACTTTATAATCACCCGATTCGTTGTGACGTTTGGTAGTACCAAAGTGTTCCTCCGTAAACGGAAGTTGCATAATCTCATAGTTATAGGAACATGTATAAGTCATGGATAAAAGCAATAGCAACATACTAAACGATCGGTGCTAAGCTAATGGAATGGGTCATGTCAATCGATCATTCAACTAATGATGTGACCTTGTTAATCAAATAACAACTCCTTTGTCTATGGTTAGGAAACTTAACCATCTTTGATTAACAAGCTAGTCTAGTAGAGGCATACTAGTGACACTCTGTTTGTCTATGTATTCACACATGTATTATGTTTCCGGTTAATACAATTCTAGCATGAATAATAAACATTTATCATGAAATAAGGAAATAAATAATAACTTTATTATTGCCTCTAGGGCATATTTCCTTCAGTCTCCCACTTGCACTAGAGTCAATAATCTAGATCACATCACCATGTGATTAACATCGATAGTTCACATCATCATGTGATTAACACCCATAGTTCACATCGTCATGTGACCAACACCCAAAGGGTTTACTAGATTCAGTAATCTAGTTCACATCGCTATGTGATTAACACCCAAAGAGTACTAAGGTGTGATCATGTTTTGCTTGTGAGAGAGTCTTAGTCAACGGGTCTTTCACATTCAGATCCGTTATGTATTTTGCAATTTTTCTATGTCTATAATGCTCGCACGGCTACCCTAGCTAATTGCTCCCACTTTCAATATGTATCTAGATCGAGACTTAGAGTCATCCGATCGGTGTCAAAACTTGCATCGACGTAACCCTTTACGGCGAACCTTTTGTCACTTCCATAATCGAGAAACATATCCTTATTCCACTAAGGATAATTTTGACCGCTGTCCGATGATCTACTCCTAGATCACTATTGTACTCCTTGTCAAACTCGGTGCAGGGGTATACAATAGATCCGCACGCAGCATGACATACTTTATAGAACCTATGGCCAAGGCATAGGGAATGACTTTCATTCTCTTTCTATCTTCTGCCGTGGTCGGGTTTTGAGTCTTACTCAATTTCACACCTTGTAACACAGGCAAGAACTCTTTCTTTGACTGTTCCATTTTGAACTACTTCAAAATCTTGTCAAGGTATGTACTCATTGAAAAAACTTATCAAGCGTCTTGATCTATCTCTATAGATCTTGATGCTCAATATGTAAGCAGCTTCACCGAGGTCTTTCTTTGAAAAACTTCTTTCAAACACTCCTTTATGCTTTGCGAATAATTCTACATTATTTCCGATCTACAATATGTCATTCACATATACTTATCGAAATGTTGTAGTGCTCCCACTCACTTTCTAGTAAATACAGCTTCACCATAAGTCTCAGACAAAACTATATGCTTTGATCAACTCATCAAAGCGTATATTCCAACTCCAAGATGCTTGCACCAGTCCATAGATGGATCATTGGAGCTTGCACACTTTGTTAGCTCCTTTGGATCTAAAAACCTTCGGTTGCATCATATACAACTCTTCTTCCGTAAATCCATTCAGAATGCGGTCTTTACATCCATTTGCCAAATTTCATAATCATAAAATGCGGCAATTGCTAACATGATTCGGACAGACTTAAGCATCGCTACGGATGAGAAGGTCTCATCGTAGTCAATCCCTTGAACTTGTCGAAAACCCTTTGCGACAAGTCGAGCTTTGTAGACGATAATATTACCGTCGGCGTCAATCTTCTTCTTGAAGATCCACTTGTTTTCTATTGCTTGCCGACCCTCGGGCAAGTCAACCAAAGTCCACACTTTGTTTTCATACATGGATCCCATCTCGATTTCATGGCCTCAAGCCATTTTATGGAATCTGGGCTCACCATCGCTTCTTCATAGTTCGTAGGTTCATCATGATCTAGTAGCATGATTTCCAGAACAGGATTACCGTACCACTCTGGTGCGGATCTTACTCTGGTTGATCTACGCGGTTCTGTAGTAACTTGATCTGAAGTTTCATGATCAACATCATCAACTTCCTCACTATTTGGTGTAGATGTCGCAGAAACCGGTTTCTATGATAAACTACTTTCAAATAAGGGAGAAGGTACAGTTACCTCATCAAGTTCTACTTTCCTCCCACTCACTTCTTTCGAGAGAAACTCCTTCTCTGGAAAGGATCCATTCTCAGCAACGAATATCTTGCCTTCGGATCTGTGATAGAAGGTGTACTCAACAGTCTCCTTTGGGTATCTTATGAAGACATATTTCTCTGATTTGGGTTTGAGCTTATTAGGATGAAACCTTTTTCATATAAGCATCACAATCCCAAACTTTAAGAAACGACAACTTTGGTTTCTTGCCAAACCACATTTCATATTGTGTCGTCTCAACGGACTTTAGATGGTGCCCCTTTTTAACGTGAATGCAGCTGTCTCTAATGCATATCCCCAAAACTATAGTGGTAAATCGGTAAGAAACATCATAGATTGTACTGTATCCAATAAAGTACGGTTATGACGTTCGGACACACCATTACACTGTGGTGTTCCAGGTGGCGTGAGTAGTGAAACTATTTCACATTGTTTTAACTGAAAGCCAAACTCGTAACTCAAATATTTTACCTCTGCGATCATATCGTAAAAACTTTTATTTTCTTGTTACGATGATTCTCTACTTCACTCTGAATTTTTTTTGAACTTTTCAAACGTTTCAGACTTATGTTTCATCAAATAGATATACCCATATCTGCTCAAATCATCCGTGAAGGTCAGAAAATAATGATACTTGTCGCGAGCCTTAATATTCATCGGACCACATACATCAGTATGTATGATTTCCAACAAATCTGTTGCTCGCTCCAATGTTCCGGAGAACGGCGTTTTAGTGATCTTGCCCAAGAGGCATGATTCGCAAGCATCAAGTGATTCATAATCAAGTGATTCCAAAATCCCATCAGCATGGAGTTTCTTCTTGCGCTTTACACCAATATGACTTAAACAGCAGTGCCACAAATAAGTTGCACTATCATTATTAACTTTGCATCTTTTGGTTTCAATATTATGAATATGTGTATCACTACGATGGAGATCCAACAAACCATTTTTGTTGGTGTGTTTGACCATAGAAGGTTTTATTCATGTAAACAGAACAACAACTGTTCTCTAACTTAAATGAATAACCGTATTGCAATAAACATGATCAAATCATATTTATGCTCAACGCAGACACCAAATAACACTTATTTAGTTTCAACACTAAATCCGAAAGTATAGGGAGAGTGCGATGATGATCATATCAATCTTGGAACTACTTCCAACACACATCGTCACTTCATCCTTAACTAGTCTCTGTTTATTCTGCAACTCCTGTTTCGAGTTACTACTCTTAGCAACTGAACCAGTATCAAATGCCGAGGGGTTGCTATTAACACTAGTAAAGTACACATCAATAACATGTATATCCAATATACCTTTGTTCACTTTGCCATCCTTCTTATCTACCAAATACTTGGGGTAGTTCTGCTTCCAATGACCAGTCCCTTTGCAGTAGGAGCACTTAGTCTCAGGCTTAGGTCCAGACTTGGGCTTCTTCACTTGAGCAGCAACTTGCTTGCCGTTCTTCTTGAAGTTCCCTTCTATCCCTTTGCCCTTTTCTTGAAACTAGTGGTCTTGTCAATCATCAACACTTGATGCTCTTTCTTGATTTCTACATTCGTCGATTTCAACATCACGAAGAACTCGGGAATCATTTTCATCATCCCTTGCATACTATAGTTCATCACGAAGTTCTACTAACTTGGTGATGGTGACTAGAGAATTCTGTCAATCACTATCTTATCTGGAAGATTAACTCCCACTTGATTCAAGCGATTGTAGTACCCAGGCAATCTGTGCACATGCTCACTAGTTGAGCGATTCTCCTCCATCTTTTAGCTATAGAACTTATTGAAGACTTCATATCTCTCAACTCGGTATTTGCTTGAAATATTAACTTCAACTCTGGCACATCTCATATGGTCCATGACGTTCAAAACGTCTTTGAAGTCCCGATTCTAAGCTGTTAAGCATGGTGCACTTAAACTATCAAGTAGTCATCATATTGAGCTAGCCAAACGCTCATAACGTTTGCATCCGCTTCCTGCAATAGGTCCGCTCACCTAGCGGTGCATTAAGGACATAATTCTTACGTGCAGCAATGAGGATAAACCTCCGATCACGGATCGAATCCGCATCATTGCTACTAACATTTTTCAACACAATTTTCTCTAGGAACATATCAAAAACAAACATATGAAAGCAACAACGCGAGCTATTGATCTACAACATAATTTGCAAAATACTACCAGGACTAAGTTCATGATAAATTTAAGTTCAATTAATCATATTACTTAAGAACTCCCACTTAGATAGACATCCCTCTAATCCTCTAAGTGATCACGTGATCCAAATCAACTAAACCATAACCGATCATCACGTGAAATGGAGTAGCTTTCAATGGTGAACATCTTATGTTGATCATATCTACTATATGATTCACGCTCGACCTTTCGGTCTTCATGTTCCGAGGCCATATCTGCATATGCTAGGCTCGTCAAGTATAACTTTGAGTATTCGCGTGTGCAAAACTGGCTTGCACCCGTTGTAGATGGACGAGAGCTTATCACACCCGATCATCATGTGGTGTCCAGGCACGACAAACTTTGGCAACGGTGCATACTCGGGAGAACACTACTTGATAATTTTAGTGAGAGATCATCTTAAAATGCTACCGTCAATCAAAGCAAAATAAGATGCATAAAGGATAAACATCACATGCAATCAATATAAGTGATATGATATGGCCATCATCATCTTGTGCTTGTGATCTCCATCTCCAAGCAAGCACCGTCGTGATCACCATCGTCACCGGCGTGACACCTTGATCTCCATCGTAGCATCGTTGTCGTTCGCCATCTATTGCTTCTCGACTATCGCTACCGCTTAGTGATAAAGTAAAGCAATTACAGAGCGTTGCATTTCATACAATAAAGCGACAACCATATGGCTCCTGCCGATTGCCGATAACCGGTTACAAAACATGATCATCTCATACAATAAAATATAGCATCACGTCTTGACCATATCACATCACAACATGCCCTGCAAAAACAAGTTAGACGTCCTCTACTTTGTTGTTGCAAATTTTACGTGGCTGCTACGGGCTTAAGCAAGAACCAATCTCACCTCGCATCAAAACCACAACGATACTTCGTCAAATAGACTCCGTTTTAACCTTCTCAAGGACCGGCGTAGCCACACAGTTCAACTAAAGTGAGAGAGAGACACCGCCAATCACCTTTAAGCACGAGTGCTCGTAGCGGTGAAACCAGTCTCGCATAAGCGTCACGCGTAATGTCGGTCCGGCCGCTTCATCTCACAATACCACTGAACCAAAGTATGACATGCTTTGGTAGGCGGTATGACTTGTATCGTCCACAACTCACTTGTGTTCTACTCGTGCAAAACATCAAACCATAAAAACCTAGGCTCTGATGCCACTTTTGGGGAACGCAGTAATTTCAAAAAAATTCCTACGCACACGCAAGATCATGGTGATGCATAGCAACGAGAGGGGAGAGTGTTGTCTACGTACCCTCGTAGACCGAGGCGGAAGCGATCACAACGTAGAGGAAGTAGTCGTCGTTCTCCTCGCGATCCAGGCCGATCCCAGCGCCAGCACTCGGCGCCTCCGAGTTCTTGAGACACGTACAGCTCGGTGGCGCCTCCTCGGCTCCAATCCAAGAGAGCTTCGGGAGGGAGAGTTCCGTCAAGACGACGGCGTGGTGGCGATCTTGATGTTTTACCGACGCAGGCTTCGCCTAAGCACCGCTACGATATGACCGAGGTGGATTATGATGGAGGGGCACCGCACACGGCTAAGGAACGATCTCAAAGATCAACTTGTGTGTTCTAGGGTGCCCCTGCCCCGTATATAAAGGAGCAAGGGGGTGCGGCCGCCCTAGGAGGAGGCGGCGGAGGAGTCCTACTCCCATCGGAGTAGGACTCCCCTTTCCTAGTTGGATTAGGACTTGGGGGAGGGAAAGAGGAAGGGCGCCACCCCTCTCCTTGTCCTATTCGGACTAGGGGGGGGCGCGCCCTGCCTGGCCGGCCCTTCCTCTTCTCCCTCATGGCCCACTAAGGCCCATTAACCCCCGGGAGGGTTCCGGTAAACCCCCGGTGTTCCGGTAAAATCCTGATTTCACCCGGAACCATTCCGAACTCCAAACATAGGCTCTATATCAATCTTTATGTCTCGTCCATTTCGAGACTCCTCGTCATGTCCGTGATCATATCCGGGACTCCGAACTCCTTCGGTACATCAAAATACATAAACTCATAATATAAGCATCGCCATCGAAACCTTAAGCGTGCGGACCCTACGGTTCGAGAACAATGTAGACATGACCGAGACACGTCTCCGGTCAATAACCAATAGGGGACCTGGATGCCCATATTGGTTCCTACATATTCTACGAAGATCTTTATCGGTCGATCCGCATAACAACATACGTTGTTCCCTTTGTCATCGGTATGTTACTTGCCCGAGATTCGATCGTCGGTATCCAATACCTAGTTCAATCTCGTTATCGCAAGTCTCTTTACTCGTTCCGTAATACATCATCTCACAGCTAACTCATTAGTTGTAATGCTTGCAAGGCTTAAGTGATGTGTATTACCGAGACGGCCCAGAGATACCTCTCCGACAATCGGAGTGACAAATCCTAATCTCGAAACGCCAACCCAACATCCGCCTTTGGAGACACTGTAGTACTCCTTTATAATCACCCGATTCGTTGTGACGTTTGGTAGTACCAAAGTGTTCCTCCGTAAACGGAGTTGCATAATCTCATAGTTATAGGAACATGTATAAGTCATGGATAAAAGCAATAGCAACATACTAAACGATCGGGTGCTAAGCTAATGGAATGGGTCATGTCAATCAGATCATTCAACTAATGATGTGACCTTGTTAATCAAATAACAACTCATTTGTCTATGGTTAGGAAACTTAACCATCTTTGATTAACAAGCTAGTCTAGTAGAGGCATACTAGTGACACTCTGTTTGTCTATGTATTCACACATGTATTATGTTTCCGGTTAATACAATTCTAGCATGAATAATAAACATTTATCATGAAATAAGGAAATAAATAATAACTTTATTATTGCCTCTAGGGCATATTTCCTTCATGGGGAACGAAGTGGGTGGGGATGAAAATGGGTCACGTGAAGAGATAAGATAGGTTGCCAGCGGTGGTCAAAAAGCTTCTGCATGGGTCCCACATGCCAGCGCCTCACGCGACGAAGCGACCGACCGAAACCCGGCCGGTCCACCGGAGGGAAACGTTTCCCTTTTAAATATATGATGATCATTTTCAATAATGCACGATGAACTTTTTTTTATATGCCGAACTCTTTTGAAAAATATATGAATATATGCATTGATCAATTTTTGAATATGCATTGAACATTTTGTAATATATGTTGAACAATTTTCCAATACAGATTGAACCATTGTTCAAACAATCGTCTGATTCAGCAATTTATCATTCGATTTATCGCTACCCGGGGGGTACCGATAAGACTATGCCTTATCTTTACCATTATCGTTTTGGTTGATTTATTGCTCTGACACGCCATTTATTAGGAATCTACCGATAAACTGGGCCTATTCCTAGAACTGTGTTTGCAAAAACTATGTTTATCTGTGTTTTTTGTGGTCCTTGTTATGCAATATGTACTAATGTCCTATTTTGTTTGTCATTATACGATAACTAGTATAATGCCCGTGCGTTGCCACGGGCTTTTGAAATATTTTGCTGGAATTATGTAAACATAATGCATGTTATATTTCACATGTAAAAAAAAGATAGCACAGGTGTAATCGAGTAATAATTTAAGTCCACTTCACTTACATTGTAAATTGTTAACAAAAGGCAATTTGACAATGCATACATATAGAGCGATGATCGAACTAAAAATTTGTTACAAATTAATATCTATTTGATGCGTTCAACAAATTCTTGCACAATATCAGAAATGTTGTCTTTAGTTTCACTCGCACAATATTTGAGCAATTATAATAAAATGTCTTCCTCACCGCCTTGGGTCCGTCAACTTTCACGCCAACCACGGTGCCCAACCTTGACCTGTGCTTCGACTTCCTTACTGCGATGGCGGATGCCTCGCTCACTCGAAAACAGCGTGATGGTCACCATCCACCCTACCTTGCCTACCGGCGGCACTTTTCTTCGGCACGGGCTCACCGACCACCTCTCTCCCGGGACTGCTTGACAACTACACGGCGTCAAGAACCAACCATCCACCATGACCGCTCCACCACCATCGTGAGGCTCGACATGAGTCAACTTTAATCGTGTCAAATTTACATTGTTTGGATCCTCATGCACATTGAGCAACATTCTTAATTTTTTTCTGCCTATAAACCACTATTCTTCTTCGTCTTTGTTCTCCTGCTCCTCTTCACTTACTATCTCTAACTTCCCTATCCAAGCTAACCGCAACCATCAATGGCCCATCCGGCTCAAAATCCCCAAACCTTCTACACCCACACTATGAATTTTGAGGGACTTTTGCCAATATTTTCTCCTTTCAAGTCTGCAAACAACAACATTAATGTAAAGTAATTAGTGTAAACTCGTTTATGCCCACTCATGGCCAGTACAACCACAAACTCTGCCATCTCGCCTACATGATGTGCGTCCACTCCCACAATTTTCCCCCTTACTCTGGGGAGGCCTCCATTACTTCCAAAAATTTTGTTCGGATTATTTGCCATCAAGGATAAATTAGCATATGTGATAAAAGTTCCTACGATTTGACACTACAGAGGTAGAGCAACATGAAAAATAAAAGATCATGCTTCTAATCAGTTAAAAAAAATGGCGATAACCTTACAACATTTTTCAGACTCCCGTCCTAATTGAAAATGATTGATGCATTAAGGAACACGTGCAACACATGTCTCAATTAACATACACTATATCAAATATTTGTAATTCTGAAGAAAACTATCTACGCTATTCTCAAAAATAATTAAATGAAAATGCAATCTACGTGATGATTAAGGATTATTGAGGCGATAAGTACATCCTTTTACAAAATATTTTTTTGGGATGACAACTTAATTGTTTGAAGTGTATTGTTACCATTTACACAAAATGAAGAGATGGTTTGAACAGTGGGCAAAAAGGGATCTTTAGACATCAAACAAGGTTTCTAAATCGACCAAAACAAAAATTCACAGACTAAGATAACATCATCCATTAGCTGTCAAAAACATCTCATAACTTCTCATTTTTCTCCGCGGGGACAACCTTCTTCATCTGGGCTCCCAGCTGGTGCTGGTTCATCAACTCGACACGGAACTTCTTGCCGCCGTGAGTGATGGGCATCTAATCGCCCTGGCCCCCTGGATGGCTGTAGCAAGCTCCTCTGTTAGAATTGAATCATCAGGATTGGAGCAAGAGAGGTGTAAACACAGAGAAAAACAATACAAAGCTCACTAATAATAGGTTGATGGTATTTCTTATACACAAACTGAAACTAATGACTGCTAGGATTCCACCATTCTACCGATGTTACAAGCACCTTGAGTGAGACCTTTCTACTCCCAAGAAAAGAAAAAGAGAAGAAAAGTGTAATCTGGATGTGGCATCAATAGCATAGCTAGAAAGTATATATAGATGCAGTTGTTCGAGACTGACTAACCATTTTGCATTGAAGTTTGCAAATAAATCATTTTCATATTTGAACAAGGGGACTTGTAAACCTCAGGAACAGACGTTTCTTTAAGATTTAACAAATAGCAGCAGAAACTCTGCATGAAAGAAACAATTCTGATGCACTGAGATAAACAACTCCAATGTACTTGTTGATATGAAGGTGATCGAGTAGATAGACTGACACAGACAACAGTAAGCATACCTCTTGACAAAACAGCCATGTATCTTTCTAAGAAAGTTGACAATCAGCTTGTAAACAAAATACATTGCTAGTTACAAAACAGCCTTCAGTATCATCTTTGTATCATTATGTAGCAAAGGCCCTACTTTATATTAGCCTAACAAACCTGCCGAAGCTATTTGCACAACTCCACAAAAATCAGAAAAGAATTAAGAGAATTAGTATTAAAAGAAGATGAGCAGTATGCCTACAAGGATGAAATAATAGGATGGATTGACATGAACTACACACGCATTAGTACCTGCAGTTCAATATCCCAACGCCTCTAAGAATTTCTACTACTCCTGATCTAAAAGTGTTCAACTTAACCAAATAGATTGGTACTTATCTTTGGCTCTGAACAATACTGACTTATAGGCAGTTATAAGCATCAAGTTTCAAAGAATCACAGATCAACAAGTTGCTGGCTAATCTGTCGTACATGTATTTATTTTTTCAAAGGTATGCTTGCCCTTGGGACTTAAGAATTTCTACTAACCAGAAACTACGTACGTCCATTGTGTCGATCATCCATACGCTCGGATAAAATATAATTTGGTCAAACAAAGAAATAAAATGAAAAACATTTTTTACTTATGCTAACAGACTACCTTGAGTTTCCATATTCCTGCAAACTCGTGAATAATGTTTCCTTTTCTCTTCTCTTTGTAAGACTAATTCGCAAATTCCATCTGGTACTAATTAAAACATATAGAAATACCATGAGAATACTCGTACATGTCTAAAATACCAGTTGCAAACTGACCAAAGGCCTAGTAGCGCAAGTATGTAAATTGGTATCAAGGAGAACTTATGCAGCAATTGGTGCAGACTAATCCTATATAATTAAAACAGTTAACTTCCCGTGTCCAGTACAGTCAATAAAGTATCACGTTCAAGACAAATCTGATATAGTGTGAATAAATCAATAAGTAAATCAATATGGTGCATACTCTAAAAGGTCAGATCTTTGATGTCGTAGAAGTTACTAATATTCTGCTCGTTTCAAAAATCCCTACAGAAAAAAAGGAATACATTTCAAGCTCCAGCATGAACCAGCAATTTATTATGTGAAATACGTTCTTATCGGCAATAGATATTTTCAGATCAAAAGATAGTATCCAATCTTATAAGTAACTCTATATTATGAAACTCCCACTCACAGGTGTTAATATGAGACCTTCATGAAATAGATCTAAACCGAGGGTAGTATTTCATATCAGTTATTTTACCATATGAACTTGATACTATTACTATCATCGACGGCAAAACTGACACAATTTATTTTTATAAAAATAACCATAAGGAAGGCCATACATCAGTGCCAGCAAAAATATGATCATATACCCAGCACAAACTTATATGCCCAACAAAACCGCAACCCCAATCAAACAAAAGATCAGATGGTATGATCCCTGAGATCGAGAAGATATCCTATTCTTTGCAGCTGCAATTGTTTGCCATCCAAACTGGTTGGCCTAATTATAGGCATGTAAATAGTCCTAACATGTATATTTCATAGCAGCATAAGGTATGACTGAACTTTCTTAAAAATAGCTCGCAGCATGCTAAGTTTACCAAACCAACGTACAAATGTAATATTAGAAAAGACTACAGGACAATTTTTACCTTGATGATTAGTGTGGGCTCTCATGGTTTTTTCTTTCTGGCGATGTAATCGGACATGGATATTCTTCACATCTGCAAGTGCCTTCGGCCGTGGGTGGAGGCTGACTGACCCTTGAGGAGCTTGTGGCGGGTCTTGCACTCCAGGCAGTTCCCTCATGGTGCTCGTACTTGTAGCATGTTTGGCAGACGGAGAAGGCCACACCCATTGCAGGTGAAGTGCTCGACATGAGCCCCACGTCGTCCCCGCAAATGAAATATTTGATTTACAGAAGGGGTTGAGTTCATACTGTTTTTTAAAGTTCAGTGCCCATCTCCATATTAAAGACAAAGAGGAATTATTTCAGTTTGAAGTAGAAAGGCAATAACTTCGGAATTGCCAACCTGCAAATGTAAAAAACAAAGCAAAGCAAATATTCTTATGATTTGGAAAACCGACATCCTATACAAGAAACACTATAAGTTCTAACAAATCGCTGGTTCGGTTCAAACATCAACACACATAACAGTGGCACTGATTCGCCATGAAACCGTGCTATTGAGTATTGAGAGATATAGCAGCAGATGCATTTAGATATATCTAGGCACAACCGCACAAGGATTCACAACAGTGTTTATATGGGGAGTAAAAAAACATTTAGGCTACATCTGGAGCTATCTATGTATGTTCAAATTTTGATCTAACGATAGTACGTTTAAATATACACATACACGCATGTTACTACCAATAATTATCAATGGATTGTACCTTACAAATACACCATACTAAAACATTATATTCAAGCTATCAAGGTCTATATAGAGTTTCTTGAAAATAAAGGAACACGCAACTGAGTTCTCGACAACAACTTTCCCGAAAAGGAGATGCTCTAGAAAAGAAATGTTGATCCTAGCATTTGGCAATTTGTTTCAGACCAAGCTTCCTTTTCTGTGTGCCACCATGGTCGTAAATGTGCAATCTTAGATAGTGGTGCTGACTGTACTACTGAGATAATCCTACTTGTTGCCCGGAGCTTGACACCATTCATCCTTCTATAGGCTAGTGTTACAGAAAAGGGCAAAGAGCTAACAAAGGGCATACTCATAGTGCAGTGTTCCTTCCTACAACCTCTCGTTCCTAGTCAGTAAAAGGCTTACAACCATTTATCTTGGCTCCGCATTTACTTTAGCTTGTCTGTCGAGTTAAACAAGGATTGTGCTGCAGGTGGTTGTCACCTACTTTGGCAGTTTTGTACAACTAAAGGCCTAAAGCTATCATGGCACAGTCAACAAATAGAACTTGCAAGTATTATGTACATTTAAGTAGCAGATGTTTCTCAACACAAAATGCAAGCAACTGTGCAAGTAGGGTCTAAAATTCATGCAAGTAGTCAGAATATTTCCGACGCAAATCGTACAAGTAGCAGGAAGAAACAAATAAAATGTAAATAAAGAATAGTTACCTTCAGTAAATTGGTTTCTCCTAAGAAGGCAGGCAAGATGAACAGACTATGTAGCCGCAATAATGGTCCTGATGAATTAACAACTTAGCAACAATGGGCAACGTTGTGTGGACAGAGGAAGGGAACTATGAGTCGAGCAAATTGGTGAAACAATCACTGGTGCCCTGCTCCGCCAGTCTGTCGTGCATCCTCGGGACGGTGATCGGTGAGAGGTCAATGCAAGTGATGCCGCAGGTGACGCCCTCCTACAGAAGCTCTATAAGAATCAGCAGAAAGAAATCGAGTTAACAGAGATACTTTTCTAAGGGCCTGAGAGGTTATATAATGAATAGAAGATTCATGGAAAGACGTCACTTGCATGATACATGTAGCTAGAGAATCACTGTGCCCTTAATTGAAGTTTTATGTTCTCCCCATTAGTGATCGCACTGAATCAAAAAGCAAAATGTCAGACAAACAGATTACCTGGAGTGAAGCCATCAGGTAAACAAATTATCTGAATCAAAAGCACACTTAAAACAGAATCAAAAAGCTAAATGCCAAACCGATTGAGTACTTTGCCTGGTATACATACTTGTCCCACCTTGCATCAACCCCGTGCATGGTGGTGGCATCAACAGCGTCATGAGCTCCTGCTGCCCTTGCGTCGGTAGAAAGGTTGTCATCGTCGGCGCCGCGCACCTCCAAACCAAGGATCCGTTTGGCATGGGAGTTGTGTGTCCCCACTTTGTGTCTGCAACCACCTCCTTCCTACAGCTCCAAATCAGGGCATCATTTCTTTGTTCCCAGCGAGACGGTCTATGCAGGTGCCGCCGGCGGCGGCGACGCCCCACCACAAAAGATTGTCTTCGAGCCGCGAGTTGCCGCACCCAACCCCAAGGACCTGCAGTTGGTAGATATTTATTGGGGAAAACGACCAATAAAGCATGACTGAAGTTTGAACTTTGCATAACTAAAAAGTAATCTGTGGGCATTTTCCTTTTTCCCAAGTAACAACGTCAAACTTTTCAGGGGAAGGGTATATACAATATTTACTAAACTGAAGTGCCCTGATATCTGCTTCATCATCAGCGAAGTACTGAAAGAAGCTCATCCTGAACTTCCAAAAGCACATATGACGTAAAAGAAAAGCTGTTAAAGACATACTGTCTTTTTACATGCTCTTCTTCTTATTTTACTTGTGACTTCTAATAAATAGATATAGAATTATTGTGAACACATCAACAGAGGTTCCTGAAATTCTATGGAGGATCTAAACAATCAAAGAACAAACGACAACTATGGGGAAGCCCAAATATACGTATTTCCCTTTTGTTTCCCATCTGTTGGTTTACAATGTAAAAACACAATAAGCAAAACAGATATTAGAGCAGTTTTATGTCCTTGGATCAGAAATAACCATGTTGATTGAGATCAAGATTCTAGAGTAAAAAGGTTAGTCCAAACACAACAGCGTTGACATGTTTGATTTTTTTAACTCACTTGCATAACAAGAAGATTAAGCAGCACCATTGTCATGTTTCTCCAGCTCCCCACGTTATTCAACACTGATGTAGGTCTGAGCAGCTTCATTGCCCCCAGTAGCACACATCTTATAATGCCTCTGGCTTTGTTCCCCTCTGTAATGGCCTCTTCACCACCATCTTTATAGTGGTACACAGAAATAATTGATCCTCACTGAAGCTAATAGAAAATGTACCTGCAAGAATACGCTGCAGCAAAATTGATCCTCTTCTCCACCATCTTTTTTAAATCAATGGATCCTTGATCTAGTCCTTTTGCTATCTCCTACAAATTCTTTCAAGAGTACTACTACACTGCAGCAAAATAATGCAATACCTAGAGTTAAATCTATCAATTTTGGCACATACGTACTTGCATGGTCTTCTCCTCCTCTGTTAGCATTTCTCAGTCCAATTCGTGCCTGCATGAACATGGTGGCTACAAGAACACCCAACCCCAAGGACCTGCAGCACAAGAACACACAACATACATGGTGGCAAGATGGCGTGCTTCAACTGCAGTGAGTCCCCGGCCGTGGCCGGGTGCCCCTTTGGTCGCGACGCAGCACCGTCGGCGGTGCGCATAACGATGCCGTCATGGAGGCACAATCAGATCAACCTCTCGCGCAGCCGGCCGCCGCCATCGTTGCCGCAGACGGAGGCTGCCTCCTCGCCGGATCAGGTCGGAGCGGCGTCCCAAGAGAAAAAAAGCACACGGTGCCCGCCGCCTCGATCTACCTCTCCGGCGCGGCCCATCTGGACTGAGGAAGGGCGCGCATAGGCGGCATGGGCGGCCGGGAGCGAGGGAGGAGGTGGGGGCGGGGCAGCGCCGGGATCCAGGGAGGTTGGGGGTTGGGCGGCGCCCGCGGTGAGGGAGAAGGTGGGGGCGGGGTGACGCCGGGAGTGAGGGAGAAGGTGGGGCGGGGCGACGCCAGGATCACAGGAGGAGATGGGGGCGGGCGGCGCCGGGAGCCAGGGAGGAGGACGGGGCTGGCGGCGTCGGGCGGTGGCGACGGGATCTGGAGGCCTCGCTCGCGAGCCGCCTGATTTTTTGTCGTTGTTTTTTCTTTCGTAGGTCTTTTTTCGTAGGTCTTTTTTCGCTGGTCTTTTTTCATTGAGGCATGCAAGTGCGAGGCGTGCGAGGACTGGAGTCATCGCTCCCTTTTTACCTGGTTTTGGGTGGTTTTCTTTTTGGTACGGGGAAGTGGGAGGTGGGATTGAGGACGAAAAAAAACCGGACGAAAATAAAACCCGGAACGCGACCTACCAACTGAGATATTAGGAGTTTAGATTCAATGGCTAGGAATCAACGTAACACTTCTGTCAAATATCGTTTTGGTGTAGAATATAGCATATTTTACTATTGGGAACTTGGGATGTGCAAAAAGTGGCCGATTAATAGTCGACCGATAAAATCGATTAATCGGTCGACTTTTGATTAATCTCTAATCCCCTGCTGATCGAGACGCTAACAATAAGCGACATCCTTAACATTGGATTGAACAGTCATGTAGTATACATTGAACAAATTTAAATAACAAAGTGAACATTTGTATATTCGTTGAACGATTTCAAATATACAATAAATATTTCTGTAACACATGATGAACTTTTTTTACTACACGATGAACATTTCCTTAACATACGATGAAATGTTTTGTAATACGCAAGGGACTTTGTATAATACAGGATAAAAGAAAAGAAATAGAAACAGAAAAAAGAAAAGAAAAGAAAGAAACAGAAAAAAAAGAAACAGAAAGAGAAAAAACAGTGAAGGGACTGTGGGGCGGACCAAACTGCGTGGGGCGTCGCGGGGGGCAAGTTTCAGCGAAGCCACACAGTTTTAAAGCTTGTTTTATTTTTTCTTGTCAGGTGGTGATGGGCACGGAGCACATGGTGGGTTTGCCGCTGGTGGGGGTACTCTGGAGTCTGTACCCCACCATCCCGCGGCACACACTGATTGCATTGCAGCTGTCCAACGGATCTCATCTGACGAATGCATGACACGACACATCACACGAATGGTGCGAAGGGAATCGGATCCTTCCCACAGCGTGATCTTATCTTCGTGAGGCCCGCCACTACGCCACCAGGGCAGGGCTTGAACACAACACGTACGTTGCCGACCTCAGGGACCCAACAAGACAGCAGCAAAGCGCGATGGCATCATTCGTCGAGCTAAACGCTAACGGCCTCACAAACGTTCACATCTCTCTCGAATGCGAGTGGACGCTGGACACTCAATCACGCGCAACAAGGAGCACTCACCTCAATCACTCACTCGTTTGTTCTGTTGATCTTTTTAACGGGCCGACTTGTCCTGTCGGCTCGCGCTTTTAACCGGCCGAAAGCAGCAGGGCCGGTCCAAATCGATCGCGCTCCACGCGGTCCACGCGCGCCCCATATAAATATTCCCCTAGACCCTTTCAAGAAAAAAATATTCCCGGCCGTGAACCGCTGATGCTCACCCTCCCGTGCTTCACCACCCCTCCTCAAGCACCACCACCGACCCGGCCGGTCCGGTCCGGTCCGGTCCCGGCTCCCGAAGTCCCCAGAGCCCGTACAACCACCGCCACGCGGGCCCGCATGGCAGGGTCACGCCCCCCACGCGCCGCTGCCTCCGGCGTGACCTCCTCTTTCCACCCCCTCATAAATATTGGTACGCCCAAGCCTCGCCGCAGATCGACCGCGCTCGCCCTCTCTGGTTTGCTACTGCTGGTAGTGCTGACCGGACTCCCCGACGCCGCCGTCGCCGCCAACATGACCGAGGTCTGCGTCAAGGCCGCCGTCGGCCACCCCGACACGCTCGGCGACTGTGAGTCCCCCTTCCCTCCCGTGCTTCCTCCCTCGGTCGAATCCGCGGCGGAGCCCTAACTGATTTTGGTTTTGGTGGGGTGTCCAGGTCCCTTCTCCCAGAGGGTGCTGCTCACGCTGGAGGAGAAGAAGGTGCCCTACCAGATGAAGCTCATCGACGTCAGCAACAAGCCCGACTGGTCCGACCCCCTTCCCTCCCCACTAAAATTTCAGTTTCACGCGCACTAAAATTTCAAGCTGAGACGGAAAAACCATATATATACACCCTTTGGCCACTGCTTGATGGGTGTCTGGTCTGGTTTCCTTGATATTTTGAACCTTTTCTGCACCGATTTGCCTTAAATCTTTTAGTTGGTTTGCGTTGGGTGAAGCAGAGTAGTGCGGGCTGGGGAATTTATTGTGGCCGCCGTGGGTGAGGCTTTGTGTGTTGCTTAGATGCCTGCTGTGAATGTGACAGATTTGGTCTATCTCGTGCAGAATATGTGGCCCTGAAATTGGGTGTACATGGATAATGTGTTCGAACTTAGAACTAGTAGAAATTCAGTGAAAAAAAGCTAGAAATTATCTTGGTTTTCTTCTGCACAAGGGGTTCAGTATTTCGATAAAAAATAGAAGAACCAGAAATTCTCTTGGTTTGCTTCTGCAACAAGGGTAAAGCATTGCGATAAAAAAAAGAATACAAGTTATTCGACTTGTTTTGAGCCAATCCTCCAACGAATTTGGCTTGAATCGTTGATAGTTGGTTTACGTTGGGTGAAGCAGAACAGCGCGGGACTGGGGATTTTATTGTGGTTGACATGGGCGAGGCCTGTGCGTCGCTTAGATGCCTGCTGTGGTATGACGGATTTGGTCTATCTAGTGCAGAACGTGTGGCCCTGGAATTGGGTGTACATGAAGAATGTGCTAGAACTGAAAGTTACCATAAGATAGCTCAAGATAAAAACCAGAGACATCGTTAAATATCTCTCTGGCAACTTGGATAAATTTTTTTTACTAGAAAACCTCTTGGTTTACTGCTGCACATGGTTTTCAGCATTTCGATAAAATAGAACTACAAATTCTCATGGTTTACTTCTGCGCAAGAGTTCAGAATTATGATCTTGTTCCATAGAAACAGATTTTATCTATTATGAAGCAGAGCAGTGCGTGACTTGGAATTTTATTGTGGTCACCATGGGTGAGGCTTATGCGTCGCTTAGATGCCTGCTGTGATGTGACAGATGTGGTCTATATAGTGCAGAATGTGTGGCCCTGGAGTTGGGTGTACATGCAGATGTGCTAGAACTGAAGTTATGGTAACATATTTTGAGATAAAATCAGAGTCATAGTTAAATATCTCTCTAGTAATTTTCATAAAAAGAATCAGAAAACCTCTTGGTTAGCTGCTGCACAAGGGAGGGGTTCAGAATTTTTGTAACAAAATGAACGAGGAATTCTCTTGTTTTGCTTCTGCACATGGGGTTCAGTATTTCAATATCACTTCAGAGGAACAGAGTTTATAGGATGAATTCCAAGTCTGATTTGTTGGCTACATCTTGATGGTGATTTACCCAATGTAATTGCAGTATCCAGGCTGAAGAATTAGGAGTTCAGAACTAACTAACAATAGCTAATATAGCGTGATTGCAGCTCTACAGCTGCAGTAGTTTTTTGGGCAAATGTGCCAAAATGAACTGCTAACTATTGCAACTCCAAAATTTTAGTTCCTCGGGCACGCAGAAATTGTGTGGAGCCATTTCTGCACTGATTTGGGTTACTAGTCTGGTTTCCTTAATGTTTTGAGTCACTTCTGCTTTGATTTGGCTTAAATCTTTACTAGTTGGTTCACGTTAGGTGAAGTAGAAACTTGCGGGGCTGGGAATTTTATTGTGATCTCCGTGGGTGAGGCTTGTGCGTTGCTTAGATGCCTGCTGTGATATGACAGGTTCGGTCTATCTAGTGCTGAATATGTGGCCCTGGAATTGGGTGTACATGCAGAATGTGTTCGAACTGAAAGTTACCATCAGATAGCTGAAGATAAAATCCAGAGACATAGTTAAACATCTCTCTGGTAATTTTCATAAAAAATAATTAGAAAACCTCTTGGTTAGCTGCTGCACAAGGGGCTCAGAATTTTGGTAAAAAATGACTGAGAAATTCTCTAGGTTTACTTCTGCACAAGGGGCTCAGAATTTTGGTAAAAAATGAATGAGAAATTCTCTAGGTTTACTTCTGCACAAGGGGTTCAGTATTTCAATCTCAATTCAGTGGAAGAGTTTATAAGATGAATTTCTAGTCTGATTACTCGGCTACACCTTCAAGGTGGTTTACCCAATATGGTATAACTGAAATGCTTGACTTTTTTTTGGGGGGGGGGGGGGGTGGCAAATGTGGCAAGCTGAATTGCCAGCTGTTGCAACGTCTTGGGCATTAAAGCATTACAGACATTACTCTGCAACAATGAGTGCAGCATCATGCGTTAGCTCAATGACACGTCACGTTTGTTTGGAGTTTACCATGTAACTAGAGGATTTCCCTATGAAGCAAAGAAAACATTGACCATTTGGTTGGCATTGAAGAAATCTAAGAGAAGCTACCACTTCCATTTTGCTAGTTCTTATATGGGGTCGGGGCTTATCTATGCAGATGTGCATGTTCGGATAGCTTGATATGCAACAAGCCTTTGAGTTGATACTGGACAGCATTCTGCCCTATTTTTTGCTAGGTTGCAAGCTCAAAGCCATTAGATATATCCCCAATGGAGGCCAGAGTGTTGCATTTAACTTTGATTGGTTGCAAGTCGGATTTACTGAGTTTGGTTTGGAATCACTTTCCCTGGTCCGTTATGCATGGATTTTCCTAAATTGTATCTGCACTCGTCGAAATGATCAAAAGGGTGTTCTCAATGATCAAAAGGGTGTTCTTAATTTCTGGCATGGCTTTCACAGCCTCTAACCCTGTTTTGACAGGGTAGGGGACCAAATCTGTTGTTGCTTCTTTTTGTAAGATTGTTGCCTTAACACTCAGAATTTCCTTGTAAACAGTGTTAATAATCTATATGAATGGAAGTGCTCCTGCTACTGTGTCTAAAAGAATATAATAGAAATTCAATGGGCTTTTGCAGTCTAGTACTCTCGTACCTTTGTTTTTCTTGAACATGTATCTAAATGTGCATGATTTTGCCGCTGGGGACACGAGAAGCAATTCTATAGCGAGCAAATGAAATACAGAATGTTTGCATGCTTTCATGTGCAGATTTTTTAGTTACCATTTCCATGATATTCTAGATCTTTAGTACCGGCAGAGGTCTGATTAAGAAGATAGTGTTGCATTTTTCAGACTGAATCTGTAGGGATCCGATGGTGTTGGGATGTGGAGCTTACCCCTGTTTGCAAACTTCTTAAACTAATCTACTGTAATGACTCTTTTCAGGTTCCTGAAGATCAATCCGGAGGGCAAGGTGCCTGTGTATAACGGTGGTGATGGCAAATGGATTGCTGATTCTGATGTGATTACTCAAGTCATTGAGGAGAAGTACCCAACTCCATCACTTGTGACCCCTCCTGAGTATGCATCAGTGTAAGTTTCTTGACGCCACATTGCAAAATCCACTTTTGCTTCTCCGAAGTTTAAAAACTTTGCTATTTCTTGCATTTCGAGATCCTTGTCATATGTGTGGTCTCATAAGCAGAAATTTTCTTTCATTTCAGAGATATATTTGGTATGGTGCTGCTAGGTTATATATACTTCTAAAGTCTTGTCGTTTGTATTTGTTAGTAGTTTTTTGGCAACTTTCTTGCATGATCTCGTATTAAGGGAGTTGCATTTTTGTGCAGTTAGTTACAATAGAAATTGTTTATCGCTCTTCTTGCAAGGTCTATTATGCTACTTTAACAACTTAGTGGTGCTAGTAATAACCTGCTATCTTCCCTATTTACAAAGAGGAAAAAAAATTTATAGGGGCCTTTGGATTTGAAACTTGAGTTGGTTTCATGGACAATTTGGGCATGATTTTCTCTGAAGTAAGGTATTTATGCATTTGTGAAGAGCTAGCTACAATAGCATCTGACAAGTACTCCCTCCGTAAACAAATATAAGAGAGTTTAGATCACTAAAATATAGTGATCTAAACTCTCTTATATTTGTTTACGGAGGGAGTCATTGATTTTGATAACTTAGTGAAATGACTGCAGTAACATGATTTATTTCTGTGTACTAAAAGAACTACAAATTCAGTTTTGATGCCGTCTTGTTTCACCAACAAAGTAGTTTAGTAGTCGCTGTCCATTTCTTTTACCATGTTCTGAGTATGGCTTTTCAATTTGGTTGTGGCTTGTGATAAACAGGGGATCAAAGATCTTCTCCACCTTCGTCACGTTCTTGAAGAGCAAGGATGCCAGCGATGGTTCGGAGAAGGCACTTGTTGATGAGCTGCAGGCGCTCGAAGGGCACCTAAAGGCTCATGTAAGTAGGCTGAACTGTCTTCGCAGTTGATGTGGCAGTTGCTTTTTGCAGTGGAATAGACATAACACATGCTTCCACAACCGTTCCATTATATTCAAGCTTCACTCACCGGCTTCACTATCTCAGCACTCATCCTGTCTGCAATAATTTCATTTTGTCACGTGTCCTTATCGTGCAAGACGTGGGGCCTTTGTTTGTTCAGGCTGAACATTTGGCCTGATCTTGATCTAACGAAACTTTTGCTGGCAGGGACCCTACATCAACGGGGCGAACATCTCCGCCGTCGATCTCAGCCTGGCTCCGAAGCTCTACCATCTCCAGGTCGCCCTGGAGCACTTCAAGGGCTGGAAGGTCCCTGAAACCCTGACCAGCGTCCATGCCTACACTGAGGTAACACACATTACCTTCTTCTGCCACTTCCGAATCTTTGTCCATAGATGAAGTTACCGGTGCTCATCACTGTGTTTTCCTCTCACGCAGGCTCTCTTCAGCCGCGAGTCGTTCATCAAGACCAAGGCGACCAAGGAGAACCTGATCGCCGGGTGGGCGCCGAAAGTGAACCCGTAAGCCCTCCCGTCGCTGCTCGGAGGCCGCTCCCGTCGTGTGAGTAGTGACGGGCCTCATCTGTCTAGGTTGGAATAATTCGAGCCTTGATGTGCTCTGGTTGTCGCAATCGTGCACTTGCTGCGTGGACTGTCCCCTGCCTGGCTTGTCTGTGTGTGTGTGTGTGTTATGTGTGTGGTCCGGTTCTAGCGGGAGTGCAAAGTATTGTGGTGTGAACCTCTTTCGTGTGAATGAATAATGGAGCTGCGTAAAATTCGGATTTGCTATGTCAGGTGTAGTTATGCTGTAGCGACTGGATGAGTGCCTCCGAGGAAGCCTGTTTCGAGAGGAAGTAAGATGTGGTACGCCGTTTCTTCAGGCCAATGGTGTCTCTGATGTGACTCGTGAGGTGGGGGCAGGCAGCAGCAGCTTGCATCAGGAGTGGGAAAATAATTAACACTGGAGACGTTACAAAGAAGAAAAATGTTCAGGTTGGTTGATGGGTACGTTTATAGGCTTGTCACGTCTCTCAACTGTTCCCAGATGTAATGGTTTCGAGAGAAGTGCATATTTCAACCTGGCAGCTCAAGAAAGGTGACCTTCGGCATCTACTCTTGGGAATGTCAATAAGCTTGAAAGGGCTTTCCTTTGGGCCGGTGCGGACAAGATGACAGGGGCAAAATGCAAAGTTAACAGGGAAATTGTTTGCCGTCCACGTGAATATGATGGTCTAGGGGTACTCAACACGGATAAGTTCGCACGCGCTTTCGCTTGAGATGACCTTGATATGAGTGGAATGAACCAAGCAAGATGTGGGTTGGGATGGGAAACCCGTGCGACGAGGAGGATTTGAAGTTTTTCAACGCCTGCACAACCATCACAATAGGGAATGGGGCAAGAACTCCATTTTGGGACGCCCCTTGGCTACTTGGACGTACGCCCAAGGAGGTCGCCCCGCTCATCTTTGATGCATGCTCAAGAAAGAATTCGATGGTGCGTGAGGCCCTCCAAAACAATGCATGGATCCTAAAGATCAAACCTCCTACCGCTCTATCCATCGAGCTCACCCGACAGTTCTTCACCCTTTGGAGTTTAGTGCATGACATATAGCTTGATGAGAGTGCCGACGATGGCATTGTGTGGAAACATTCGGCAAATGAGCTCTATTCTGCTGCCTCTGCCTACAAGGCGCAATTACTTGGCAATGACCTTCTCCTTTTTGGACCAGATGGTGTGGAAGGCTTGGGCGCCGCCAAAGGTTGAGTTCTTCGCATGGTTGGCTATTCAAGATCACATTTGGACCGCCGATAGGTTGGACAAGCGGGGATGGACAAATTGTGGGCTTTGTCCTCTTTGCAACAGAGTGCAAGAGTGTGGCGCGCACCTTTTTTTCAAGTGTCGTTTTACATTGAGGCTTTGGGGCTTGGTCAAAGCGAAATTACGACTTGAGAACTTCGACGTCACTTCTTGGCACTTGGAAGGCTCCGTAAAAAAGTGGTGGGAAAGTCGTGCCGGCGCGGGCACCACTCAAAGGAAGGCCATGGCTTCGCTTACCATGCTTCTCTCATGGACCGTATGGAACGAAAGGAACGCAAGGGTCTTCCGCAACAAAAGCGCGCCACCAACCATTTTGCTCAACAACATCATGACGGAGGCAAATCTTTGGGTCACCGCCGGGGCTAAAAACCTAGGGTCACCCATGTCGCGAGAGTAATAATCCATGCCGTTGTTTTGGGTTGCTTGTAATAAACTCTATTCTCTTCTTAATTAATAGATGAGGCAAATCTTTTGCCTCCGTTTCGAAAAAAAACACTTGTCCTCTTTAATTTACAACCTATTGGTGTAAATTGCCCCCCTCACTTGATCTAAAGGTGGTTTTGGCACATGTGGCGGCTATTTTACCGAATTTTGAGCAAAAATTTAAATTGTCCAGAAAAAATAAATGGAAAACGTATGCAAAATCAACACTACCATGCTGACCAATATGCGAAAGTTTTAAACCTTTTTGACAAACAGATTTCAATTTCAGCCATTTTTGGGTCAAATTTCAACAATGGATGTTTTTTTCTTATCGCCATGGATGGGTTCCTAATTAATCATTCTCCGTTAGAAAGAAGCAAAATGTTTGGGCTCGTTGATTGGTAGGTTTTATAAGTGTGTCACGTCCCTGAGGCCTTGTTCGGTTGCAGAGTTTTTAATCCTCTAGTGGATTTGAAACTCTAGAGGATTGGGTGACCCCCCACCTTACAACAAATCCACTCGGGGACTAAATACATGTCACTATGCAATCCATGATGCATTCGGTTAATCCTCTAGAGGAGTATCAATTGACATCATGTTAGGCCGACATCGCCAACGCCTTGCTGCAGGCAGAGAGAGAGAAAATACAGTAGACAGGGGACTAGGGGAGCAGGCACACACAGAGAGAAAGAGAGAACCAATCTGAAGGTCTCGTCGCCGGCTGCCTCCTCTTCCCCGGCGTGAGGTGGCGGGGGAGATTGGATCGGTCGGGCTCCATGTCTGTTCTGGGTCACCGTCGAGCTTGTGCCGCTTCGCTTGTTGTTGAGCTGACGGTTGAAAAGGGGTGGGGAGGGAAGGAAGGGAAGGCGGATGCACGCCGCCTCCATCTGCTTCGACAGCACCTCTGGCGCCCGCTCCGCCATCGCCGAATCGAGAGAGGGAGAGAGGGCGGGCGAGAACTGAGGTAACACACATTACCTTCTTCTGCCACTTCCGAATCTTTGTCCATAGATGAAGTTACCGGTGCTCATCACTGTGTTTTCCTCTCACGCAGGCTCTCTTCAGCCGCGAGTCGTTCATCAAGACCAAGGCGACCAAGGAGAACCTGATCGCCGGGTGGGCGCCGAAAGTGAACCCGTAAGCCCTCCCGTCGCTGCTCGGAGGCCGCTCCCGTCGTGTGAGTAGTGACGGGCCTCATCTGTCTAGGTTGGAATAATTCGAGCCTTGATGTGCTCTGGTTGTCGCAATCGTGCACTTGCTGCGTGGACTGTCCCCTGCCTGGCTTGTCTGTGTGTGTGTGTGTGTTATGTGTGTGGTCCGGTTCTAGCGGGAGTGCAAAGTATTGTGGTGTGAACCTCTTTCGTGTGAATGAATAATGGAGCTGCGTAAAATTCGGATTTGCTATGTCAGGTGTAGTTATGCTGTAGCGACTGGATGAGTGCCTGAGGAAGCCTGTTTCGAGAGGAAGTAAGATGTGGTACGCCGTTTCTTCAGGCCAATGGTGTCTCTGATGTGACTCGTGAGGTGGGGGCAGGCAGCAGCAGCTTGCATCAGGAGTGGGAAAATAATTAACACTGGAGACGTTACAAAGAAGAAAATGTTCAGGTTGGTTGATGGGTACGTTTATAGGCTTGTCACGTCTCTCAACTGTTCCCAGATGTAATGGTTTCGAGAGAAGTGCATATTTCAACCTGGCAGCTCAAGAAAGGTGACCTTCGGCATCTACTCTTGGGAATGTCAATAAGCTTGAAAGGGCTTTCCTTTGGGCCGGTGCGGACAAGATGACAGGGGCAAAATGCAAAGTTAACAGGGAAATTGTTTGCCGTCCACGTGAATATGATGGTCTAGGGTACTCAACACGGATAAGTTCGCACGCGCTTTCGCTTGAGATGACCTTGATATGAGTGGAATGAACCAAGCAAGATGTGGGTTGGGATGGGAAACCCGTGCGACGAGGAGGATTTGAAGTTTTTCAACGCCTGCACAACCATCACAATAGGGAATGGGGCAAGAACTCCATTTTGGGACGCCCCTTGGCTACTTGGACGTACGCCCAAGGAGGTCGCCCCGCTCATCTTTGATGCATGCTCAAGAAAGAATTCGATGGTGCGTGAGGCCCTCCAAAACAATGCATGGATCCTAAAGATCAAACCTCCTACCGCTCTATCCATCGAGCTCACCCGACAGTTCTTCACCCTTTGGAGTTTAGTGCATGACATATAGCTTGATGAGAGTGCCGACGATGGCATTGTGTGGAAACATTCGCAAATGAGCTCTATTCTCACGCCGCCTACAAGGCGCAATTACTTGGCAATGACCTTCTCCTTTTGGACCAGATGGTGTGGAAGGCTTGGGCGCCGCCAAAGGTTGAGTTCTTCGCATGGTTGGCTATTCAAGATCACATTTGGACCGCCGATAGGTTGGACAAGCGGGGATGGACAAATTGTGGGCTTTGTCCTCTTTGCAACAGAGTGCAAGAGTGTGGCGCGACCTTTTTTCAAGTGTCGCTTACATTGAGGCTTTGGGGCTTGGTCAAAGCGAAATTACGACTTGAGAACTTCGACGCCACTTCTTGGCACTTGGAAGGCTCCGTAAAAAGTGGCGGGAAAGTCGTGCCGCCATGGCACCACTCAAAGGAAGGCCATGGCTTCGCTACCATGCTTCTCTCATGGACCGTATGGAACGAAGGAACGCAAGGGTCTTCCAAGAATAAAAGCCGCCACCAACCATTTTGCTCAACAACATCATGACGGAGGCAAATCTTTGGGTCACCGCCGGGCTAAAAACCTAGGGTCACCCATGTCGCGAGAGTAATAATCCATGCCGTTGTTTTGGGTTGCTTGTAATAAACTCTATTCTCTTCTTAATTAATAGATGAGGCAAATCTTTGCCTCCGCTTCAAAAAAACACTTGTCCTCTTTAATTTACAACCTATTGGTGTAAATTGCCCCTCACTTGATCTAAAGGTGGTTTTGGCACATGTGGCGGCTATTTTACCGAATTTTGAGCAAAAATTTAAATTGTCCAGAAAAATAAATGGAAAACGTATGCAAAATCAACACTACCATGCTGACCAATATGCTAAAGTTTTAAACCTTTTGACAAACAGATTTCAATTTCAGCCATTTTTGGGTCAAATTTCAACAATGGATGTTTTTTTCTTATCGCCATGGATGGGTTCCTAATTAATCATTCTCCGTTAGAAAGAAGCAAAATGTTTGGGCTCGTTGATTGGTAGGTTTTATAAGTGTGTCACGTCCCTGAGGCCTTGTTCGGTTGCAGAGTTTTTAATCCTCTAGTGGATTTGAAACTCTAGAGGATTGGGTGACCCCCCACCTTACAACAAATCCACTCGGGACTAAATACATGTCACTATGCAATCCATGATGCATTCGGTTAATCCTCTAGAGGAGTATCAATTGACATCATGTTAGGCCGACATCGCCAACGCCTTGCCGCAGTGAGAGAGAGAAAATACAGAGAGACAGGGGGACTAGGGAGCAGTACACACAGAGAGAAAGAGAGAACCAATCAAGGTCTCTGCTGCCGGCCGCCTCCTCTTCCCCGTGAGGTGTGAGGGAGATTGGATCGGTCGGGCTCCATGTTCAGCCTGGTCACCGTCGAGCGAAAGCCGCTTGCTTGTTGTTGAGCCGACGTTGAAAAGGGGTGGGGGGGGAAGGAAGGAAGGCGGATGCACGCCGCCTCCATCTGCTTCGACAGCACCTCTGGCGCCCGCTCCGCCATCGCCGAATCGAGAGAGGGAGAGAGGGCCGGGGCGAGAGAGACGCAGCGTAACGTTTCGCACGAGCTTTGCTTCCACGGGGTGGGACGCGTGGGCCGTTTCCCGGCGATTTCCACGGGGTTTGGGAAGGATTTGGTCCAGACCGGGTGAGGGAGTCCTGGACTAGGGGGTGTCCGGACAGCCGGACTATCATCGTCAGCCGGACTCCAAGACTATGAAGATACAAGATTGAAGACTTCGTCCCGTGTCCGGATGGGACTTTCCTTGGCGTGGAAGGCAAGCTTGGCGATACGGATATGTAGATCTCCTACCATTGTAACCGACTGTAACCCTAGCCCTCTCCGGTGTTTATATAAACCGGAGGGTTTTAGTCCGTGGGACTAACAACCATTACAACAATTATACCATAGGCTAGCTTCTAGGTTTAGCCTCCTTGATCTCGTGATAGATCCACTCTTGTACTACCCATATCATCAATATCAATCAAGCAGAGTAGGGTTTTACCTCCATCGAGAGGCCCAACTCGGTAAAAACATCGTGTCCCTTGTCTCCTGTTACCATCCGCTTAGACGCACAGCTCGGGACCCCTACCCGAGATCCGCCGGTTTTGACACCGACATTGGTGCTTTCATTGAGAGTTCCTCCGTGTCGTCCGCCGATAGGCTTGATGGCTTCTTCAATCAACAACAACACCGCCTGTGGTGAGACTTTCCTCCCGGACAGATCTTCAGATTCGGCGGTTTCGCATCAAGGGCCAATTCACTTGGCCATCCGGAGCAGATCGAAACTACGCCCGCCACCGTGTCACATTTGGGAGCCTAAACTTCACGGCGGACATCCGCGAGACTTGATCTTCGATGGATTCGAAGTCGCACCGGGCGTGCCGTGACTGTCTCGATGGGCATGACCTAACTCCGCCACGGACAAGACTTTGAGGTCAGACACGAATCCGCTCCGACCCATAGTCCGGAGCCGATCACAGATCGAGGACAGTGGTGGACACCGCTGGAGCCGCAATTTCCACGGCGATGGAGCCAACACCGTCTCGCCCCTTATAAAGCTCGTGACTCCAAGGTGCCGGACTCCGCCGACTCAACCTCCTGCGCCTGCCGATCGAATCGATTGGGTGCCGATCATGGAGTTCACCGCGCGACATCTTTCAAAGACTCACCCTTTGGCGACATTCTAAATTCGCTAAAGCATCTCTCGCTATCCGGAGAGCCTGGCCGGACTATGGCCGGATGGTTGGGATGCGGACGACGGCAATTCAAAGCCCACCCACCACCCACTTTGTAGCCACCGTCGATTTATTTAACCGACATGTTAGACTACGACCAAGACATCGACGGTATGGACGACGATGCCGAGACGATCAAGAACCAGCACCTACAGGCACTCGAAGACCACCTCATCATACGACATATACATGGTGGACACCCCAAAAGATGGGGATGGAAGAAGCAAGCGGAGGCAGATTCCTTAAAGAAACAGCCCAAGCGCCGCGCCAAGGCGCTGTTTCTAAATCCCGCCACAAAGAAGAATGGAGATTCCGCACCGGAGATAATAACACCCCGTAAAGTGCCGAAGACAACCCTCCAAAGACAACTCAGACAGAGGACGGGGAAGCCAGCCCTCGAGAGAGAGCGGCAGATGAGGAGTTAGAGGATGACAATTACATGCCTCCCCCCGGAGACGAGGCAAGCCTCAACGACGACGAATTTGTCGTGCCCGAGGATCCCGTCGAACAAGAGCGTTTTAAACGCAGGCTAATGGCCACGGCGAACAGCCTAAAGAAAAAGCAGCAACAGCTTCAAGCTGATCAAGACCTGCTGGCCGACAGATGGACCGAGGTCCTCGCGGCCGAAGAGTATGAACTCGAACGCCCCTCCAAAAGCTACCCAAAACGCAAGTTGCTCCCCCGACTAGAGGAGGAAGCATACAAACCTTCATCATCAGCGACACACGGTAGACCGACCACCTCGTGGCATGCGAGAGAGGCATCTAGGCCTCCACTGTAACCGCACTCGGCACCACTCAAAAGTACAAAGCCACGGGGAACGCTACGGACTTATGGATATATTGGAGGATAAGGCAAGACAATCCAGATCTATCTATGGATCACGTGGACGCCCCCCACCACCCACGCATTTAATACCATCGTGTCGGATACAAGAACTCCGCCGGGCCAACATAGCGCATAACGCCTCTTGAGCTACGTCGTGACATTGCTCAATACAGACTACAGAGGCGCCGCACACCCACTATGCTTCATAGACGAAGTAATGGATCATCAAATCCCTGAAGGGTTTAAACCCGTCAACATTGAATCCTACGATGGCACAACAGACCCCGCGGTTTGGATCGAGGATTATCGCCTTCATATCCATATGGCCCGCGGCGACGACCTCCATGCCATCAAATATCTCCCGCTCAAGCTTAAAGGACTAGCTCGGCATTGGCTTAACAGCTTGCCCGCAGAGTCAATTGGGTGTTGGGAGGACCTGGAAGCCGCATTCCTCGACAACTTCCAAGGCACATATGTGCGACCACCAGACGCTGATGACCTAAGCCACATAATTCAGCAGCCAGATGAATTGGCCAGACAGTTCTGGACACGGTTCTTAACCAAGAAAAATCAAATCGTCGACTGTCCGGATGCAGAGGCCCTCGCAGCCTTCAAACATAACATCCGCGACGAATGGCTAGCCCGCACCTAGGACAGAAAAGCCAAATCCATGGCAGCCCTCACGCCATTAATGACCCGCTTCGGCGGGAGAGGGTAGCTGGCTAGCTCGCAGCAACAACCTCAAAGAAAATGCTGGCAGTCCGGATACTAAGGACCACAACGGCAGGTCGCGTCGGTTAAAAACAAACGCCGCGCAAAGCAACAACAATGAGGATAAGGCGTCAACGCCGGATTCCGAGGCTCTAAACCCGTCGCGGAAGAAGCCATTCAAAAGAACTACTCCGGTCCGTCCAATCTGGACCGAATACTCGACCGCCATGCCGATACATGGCACTTCAAAAGCCAGCTAACCATACCAACAGAGATTGTTGGGTATTTAAGCAGCAGCAAGTTAATTGTCAAACAATGACAAGGCTACACAGCGATGACGAGGAAGAGACCCGCCGCCAACAATAGAGGATGAAGGGCTTCCCCACAAGTGCGGACGGTAAACATGATATACGCAACCCACATACCCAAGAGGGAGCGGAAGCGCACTAAGGGACGATATGCGATGGAGCCACGCCCCAAAGTTCAATCCATGGTCCTCTTGCCCGATCACTTTCAATCGAAGAGACCATCCGACCAAGATCCGCCATATGGCGGATTCGCCGCATTGGTTCTACACCCAATCGCCGATGGATTTCACTCACGAGAGTCGATGGACGGCGGCAGAGCCTAACCTGCTTTATCGATATAAAGCGCAAGATGGGCATAGACCCTCAAGGATTAAACCTACAAAGACGACCTTCAAGGGCGCCATACCAGTGTTGAGGCCAATTGTACAGCTCACCACACCGAAGTGGTCTTCGATCCCGGATAATTTTCAAGCAAGGAGTTAATCTTCGACATAGTCCCGCTCCGCAGCGCTATCACGCTCGCCGGACGAACCGCTGCTCGCTAAGTTCAACGCGTGCCGCATTATGCATACCTCAAGCTCAAGATGCCAGCCCTCATGGAGTCATCACGGTCAACGGAAATACGGAATGCTCCTCCGAACGGAGGAACATACAATGCTCTCGCGACAGTATGCACCAGCCTTCTAAGGCAATTTTCGAGTCCGGCCGTTAAACGACCGGACACGACCAAATGCGCCCGGAGCAACATCAATCAAGACCACCTAGCACGTTCCGAGCAAGCGTAGCAATGCGGCCCCAACCTCAGCCCTCGCATGATTGCAAGACAAGCTCTCCGTACATCATTACGCCCGAGATACCATGGGCATAGGGGAGGCACGACCACAACAGACCCAGAGTGCGGCTCGACCACACCAGGGCTCCCAAGTGTGTCGCTTTTTTATTTTTATTTTTCTTCTTTTCATACACAGACTCCGCATAAGAGGTCCAATCCGCAAGAGATCGGCCAACTCACGATGCAACAGCCAGGACGAACAAGGGCTACGACGAACACTCGTGTGGTCTCCATTACGAGCATTAAATCTGTTTATTACAACGTTCGCAGCCCACCCCGGAGGGGACATGTTTAAAATAGTCCAACCCTTGCTTATCGCACCATTTGTATCATTCCGCACTCATAGCAGAATTCCTCGAATAAATAATGCAACACTTTTTGCCTATAATTGCATTACTTTACATATATGTTCATTTACGGCATCCTGCATCCGTACAATTTGGTACAGCCGAATACACCAGGGGCTTATGTTCCCCGCATTATGGTGTGATAAGTCCGAACACTTTCACAAGTGCGACACCCTGAACTTATAGTATTATATGAATCGGCTCCGAATCATGTCTTGGGTCAATAGTTGGGTTTGCCTGCCCCATGTTTTGGTACCTTACGCCCGCTCGTCGGCTAAGGTAGCACTGGAGAACCACCGCGATTGCGCCCGGCTGAGCTGCGAGCGCCTCAAAGGAGAAAGCTAAAACCGATCGTCATGATAAGGCGAGAGACTGGTCGCTGTTCGAGAGGTCTTTTCGAGTCCCTAAAGACTTATGCCGCTTCGAGCGAAGAACCGGATAATGTCCGCCAAGGCGTGATAGCGCCTCAACTCGGTCTTCCGAATACTAGGGGCTTCACCAAATTTAAAATTATAGAATTCTATGGCTAAGTGAGAGTGTTCAAGCATTATAAGTCCGGTTGCTTTGTTCGTTGTGTTGAGCGCCCCGAGATGGACCCAAAATGGGAACAAGAGTGCTCAAGTTTATCCCAACACCCCAAAGACTGTGGCATGGGGGTGAAGCCGACGACTTGCCATCTCTCGATTTAATAAACGGCTGCATAGAAGGTAATATTTTAAATCAATAAGCATTGCTTAGCGATATGAACAAAGTTTTCAGCGCATGTGATAACACATAGCGAAGTCTACTCAATAATTACATCTCTGGGGCACTCATCCGCAATCTTATGGGCACCCTTCAGACAGTCTTATAATACATCTCGGCGATGATACTTTTTGCCTGTGGCGCGCCGTCTGTCAGAGCCTCTCCGCATCCAGCCTGCCCTAATGCACCTTTGCATTGTGCAAGGGCCCGACGGCACCTTCAATGCAAAGCGAGCGCTTGATGACCTCCACCTGTGGGCACGATCCACCAGCCGCCAGACGAGGCCGGCGTAGCTCCTGTGCATGGCCTCTCCAGCCAAACCGGACTATGAGGCCCTTCATGGCCTGCTCGGCTACCTTGTGGAGCTCGACCACTGCTTCACCTGGTCGCTAGGGGCACTGATGTCCGCCTCAGCAGATCGAGACCGAAGACCTTCTCCGCCGAGCTCCCTCCTCACTCGGTAGAATGCGGCAGATCGACACATCGCGAGGCAGATCTGCAAACGCCTCGAGAGCTCCAATTCGGTAAGTAATGTAATTTACATTCACATGCTTGCTTTGCATGAAAAATGCCTTACCCGCCGCTATCTTCTTCGTCGCCTAATTCTCCTGAGGGCCTTATGGGCCTCGGCCTTAGCGGCTTTGGCACTTTCAAGAGCCGAGGCAAGCTCGACTCGAAGTTCGAGTTACGCCCCAAACTCTCATGCTTTTCCATGAGAGCCCGGAGCTCTTGCCGCACCTCCGCCACCCACGCCTCCTGCCTTTCGCGCTCATTGCTGCTCATGTCAAGATTATGCTCAACATGACACGGCCTCCTTCAGGGTCGCCACCTCGTTCGAGGCCCCTACAGTACCCACGTTATCCTTGTTATTTTTATTGCAACCCAAATCCTTTTATGTAAGGTACAAATTTCAAAGTGGTGTTACTCACCTTCTTTGTCCTTGAGCTGCTTCTTGGCACGGCCGAGCTCTTGCTTGGACCGCTCGAGGTCCTGCTTCAAAGCACCGACCTCCGCAGTTAATGCAGTAGAGGTTAGCAGCGCAGTGTGCAAACCCATATTCACATAATTTTTAGCAACCCTGCGTATATCTTTTTTAGATCCTCAGTCCGGCTTTTCTTTCCGAATACTGAACCGAGCACCAGGGGCTACTGTCTATGCGGTATTACATTGCATATTTTTAACTTCTTACCTCAAAGCCTATTAGAAGGCTACTGCAGGCTTCGGTCAGCCCGCTCTTGGCGAGCTGAACCATCTGAATCACCGCACTCATGATAGTGCGGTGTTCTTCCTCGATGGAAGCACCTTTGAGCGCCTCCAACAAGCTGTCCGGTGCCTCCGGTTGGACGGAATCCGCCGGCGTCACGGTCTTTCCCTTCTTGTGAAGGGGCCGCCTATCGGACTCCGGAACCACTACGGGATCCGTCATGGAGTCCGGCGCAAAGTCCAGAAGGCTGCCTTGTGGCGCCCGAGCCTCCTCCGATGGGTCCTTCGATCCCGCCTCGGCCCTCGGCCAGCGAGGGGTGGAGGCAATGATGGAATCTACATCCGACGGAGCCAATGACCCGCTCGATGAAGCGGGGAGATCATCATCGGCCGGACTGCAGGCAGCGTGCGGCATTAGAGGGACACTATGTGACACAAAAGGGAAATTATAAATCATTTAGGCATCCGGATACTTACGATCTTGCCGGAGGCCTGACCCTTGAGGGCCACTCTTCGTCGCCAACGTTGGCGCCATGGAGCTGTCCGGGAATAGTCCTTCCCTCTGACCTTCGCCTCCCCCGCTGGGGAAGCCTTCCTTTTCCTCTCTCCTTCCTCTGGGAGAGAGTCTTCTTCCTCCTCCTCGCCTTCGAGGGAGGAGTCCGCCTCGGAGTCGTCGGACACCTGAAAACGGGAACTCTTTCGAGTACCCGTGGCCTCCTTGGTCTTCTTCTCCGGCACCACATAGAGTGCCGGGGCCAGCAGCCCCGTCAAGCGGGCGTCCGCTGGGTCTTCGGGGAGGGGTGCCGACAGTTTACTGTCTCGACGCCCTCCCGCCACCTGCCAAAGGCATTGGGAGTTTTAGATCCCATGATAGAGTCAAACTATGAAAGAAAATAAAAGTCTCTTAGAGGATAACAAAGCTACTCGCCGGCCGGGCGCTGGTGCTAAATCCGGTCTTCTGTCATGACGCGGGCTTCTCCGCCTTGAACAGCACCTCCAAGCGGCTTCAGACATTGTGTCAAGAGCCCGCCAAGGCCTGGTGTCAGTGCGGATCGAACTCCCACAAATTAAAAGCCCGTTGTTGGCAAGGGAGAATCCAGCGATTTGAGCATGACTCGGATCACATTGACAAGCCCGAGCTTGTTCACCAGCTTCGGATACAGTTTGGAGTCCGGTCAGTCCTCCGACTACCCCATAGCAGTCCCTTCTTTCTGTGAGGTGAGCTGCATAGGGATGCCAGATCTGAACTGGGGCCGCCGCCCACTTAGGGTCGCGCGGCTCGGTGATATAGAACCACCCCGATTGCCACCCCTTGACGGACTCCACGAAGGCCCCTTCGAGCCAGATGACATTGGGCATCTTGCCCAACATGGCGCCTCCGCACTCCGCTTGAGTGCCCTTCACCACCTTCGGATTGACGTTGAGGTCTTGAGCCACAAACCGAAGTGGGGCTGGATGCAGAGGAAGGCCTCGCACACGACGGTAAACGCCGAGATGTTGAGGATGAAGTTTGGCGCCAGATCATGAAAGTCCAGGCCGTAGTAGAACATGAGCCCCCGGACAAAGAGGTGAAGTGGAAAGCCCAGTCCGCAGAGGAAGTGGGTAACGAATACGAACCTCTCATGGGGCCTGGGGGTGGGGATGAGCTGCCCCTTGTCGGGCAGCCGGTGTGCGATGTCGCTTGACAAATATTCGGCGCTGCGTAGTCTTTCGACGTGCCCCTCCGTGATGGAGGAGGCCATCCATTTGCCTCCCGCTCCAGACATGGTCGGAGAAGGTCGAGACGAGATGCGTGAACTTGGGCGCTAGAGCTCGAGTACGCGGAGATGGATAAGCAAAGGAGGAAGAAGGCGTAGGTGAAAGGGTGGATCCTTATCCCCTTATATATGGGCGGACGAAAACTATGCGTCTGCACCGGCCTAGCAAAACTCGCTTATCTCCCAAGCGCCACCATCAATGGCGCGGTTGGGTTACCCACATCCGTATTGATGAGAATCCCGGAATAAGGGGGAACACGATCTCTGCTTCGACAAGACGTGCCAAGGAAACCGCTTCACTAAACGCGCTGAGGTGGTATAGTAAAAGAAATGATTCAAGTAAAGGCTTGGTAGTGGTGTGACATCATGCCACAAAATACGTCAGCAGATCAAATTTGTGTACATATTATTCTCTCTACGGTGGAATGTGGAATTTATTTTGCAGAGCCGGACACTATTCTGGTGTTCACAATCTTCTATGAATTATTCGGAGGAGGAACCCGCCTTTGCAATGCCAAGAATATGCGCACGGACTCATCGTCATTGAAGCCTGGTTCAGGGCTACCGAGGAGTCTCCGTGAGGGAGTCCTGGACTAGGGGGTGTCCGGACAGCAGGACTATCATCGTCCGCCGGACTCCAAGACTACGAAGATACAAGATTGAAGACTCCATCCCGTGTCCGGATGGGACTTTCCTTGGCGTGGAAGGCAAGCTTGGCGATGCGGATATGTAGATCTCCTACCATTGTAACCGACTTGTAACCCTAGCCTTCTCCGTGTCTATATAAACCGGAGGGCTTTAGTCCGTGAGGACACAACATACATTACAACAATCATACCATAGGCTAGCTTTAGGTTTAGCCTCCTTGATCTCGTGGTAGATCCACTCTTGTACTACCCATATCATCAATATTAATCAAGCAGACGTAGGGTTTTACCTCCATCAAGAGGGCCCAACCTGGTAAAACATCGTGTCCCTTGTCTCCTGTTACCATCCGCCTAGACGCACAGCTCGGGACCCCTACCCGAGATCCGCCGGTTTTGACAATCGACATTGGTGCTTTCATTGAGAGTTCCTCCGTGTCGCCACCGATAGGCTCGATGGCTTCTTCAATCAACAACGCTGTCCTGTGGTGAGACTTTTCTCCCTGACAGATCTTCAGATTCGGGCGGCTTCGCGGTGCGGGCTAATTTACTTGGCCATCCGAGCAGATCGAAGCTACGCCCGCCATCAGTCGATTCGAAGCCTAAACTTCACGTCCGACATCCGCGGGACTTGATCTTCGACGGCTCGAGCCACAGCCAGCGCCGCCAGACTGTTACGATGGGCATGATCTAGCTCGCCACGAACAAAGGCCTTTGGTGGTCAGACAAGAATCCGCCCGCCCTTAGACCGGAGCCGATCGCCAGACGAGGACCGGTGGTTGGACACCGCCGGGGTTTCAACTTCCACGGCGATGGAGCCGAACACTAACCTTGTCCTCGCTGGCTCGTGGACTCGAGGTGCCGACTCTTGCCGGACTCCGACCTCCCACGCCCCGCCAATCGAATCTGATTGGGCGCCGTTATGGAATTCACCGCCGCAGACATCTTCCAACACTCGCCTTTGGCGACATCCTAAATTCGCTAAAGCATCTCGCTACTCGGAGAGTCCTCGGCCGGATTATGGCCAGGATGGTTGGGATACGGACGATGAAGAAATTCAGCCCACCCACCACCCACTTTGTAGCCACTGCCGACGATCTAACCGACATGCTAGACTACGACCAAGACATCGATGCTATGGACGATTTATGCCGAGATTTATCAGAACCAGCGCCTACAGGGCACCGAAGACCACCTCGCCATATGACATATACATGGTGGACACCCCAAAAGATGGGGACGGCGAAGAAGCAGCGGAGGCAGATTCCTTAAAGAAACAGCCCAAGCGCCAAGGCCGGGCGCCGCCTAAACCCCGCCACAAAGAAGAATGGAGATTCCGCACAGAGATAATAATACCCAGAGAGTGCCGAAGACAATCCCTCCAAAGAAGACTCAGCAGCAGAGGATGTAGAAGCAAGCCCTCACTAGAGGGCGGCAGACGAAGAGGTCGAGGAATATAACTATATACCTCCTCCAAGACGAGGCAAGCCTCAACGACGACGAATTGGCTGTGCTCGAGGATCCCGCCGAACAAGAGCGCTTTCAAATGCGGGCTTATTGCCACGGCAAATAGCCTAAAGAAAAGCAGCAGCAGCTTCAAGCCGATCAGACCTGCTGCCGATCGATGGACCGAGGTCCTCGCGTCAAGAGTACAAACTCGAACGCCTCCAAAAGCTACCTAAGACGCAAGTTGCTCCCGATTAGAGGAGGAAGCATACATACCTTCATCACCAACAAGACGATACGGGCAGATCGACCACCCCGTGGTCGCGACAGAGAGGCATCCAGCCCTCCACCAAGACCGCACTCGCACCGCCCCCCAAAGTGCGGCCAAGAGGGAACGCTACGAACTTGCGAGACATATTGAGGACAAAGCAAGGCAATCCAGATCCATCTACGGATCACGAGGGCGCTTTACCACCCACGCATTTAATACCGTCAAGCCAGATACAATAACTCCGCCAGATTTAACACAGCAGATAACGCCTTCTCGAGCTACGCCGTGATATTGCTCAATATAGAGGCGCCGCACATCCGCTATGCTTCATCGACGGTAATGGATCATCAAATCCTCAAGGGTTTAAACTCGTAAACATCGAATCCTACGATGGCACAACAGACCCCGCGTTTGGATCAAGATTATCTCCTTCACATCCATATGGCCCGCGCGACGATCTCCATGCCGCCAAGTACCTCCCACTCAAGCTTAAAGGACCAGCTCGGCATTGGCTTAACAACTTGCCCGCAGAGTCAATTGGTGTTGGGAAGACCTCGAAGCCGCATTCCTCGACAACTTCTGTGGCACGACAAAGCGGCCACCGACGCCGATGACCTAAGCCACATAATTCAGCAGCTGATTTAATCGCCGCATAATTCTCGACACGGATCTTGACAAAGAAAACCAAATCGCCGACCGTCCGGATGTAGAGGCCCTCGCAGCCTTCAAACATAACATCCGCGACGAGTGGCTAGCCCGCACTGGGACAGAAAAGCCAAATCCATGGCAGCCCTCACATCATTAATGACCCGCTTCGCTGGGAGAGGATAGCTGGCTAGCTCGCAGAACAACCTCAAGAAAAACTCGGCAGTCCGGATACTAAGGACCATAATGGCAGGTCGCGTCGAAGCAAAAATAAACGCCGCATTAACGGCGACGATAAGGAGGATACGGCAGTCAACGCCGGATTCTGAGGCTCTAAACCCGGTCAGCGGAAGAAGCCATTCAAAAGAACCACTCCGGGTACGTCCAATTTGGACCGAATACTCGACCGCTTATGCCAGATACACGGCACCCCTGAAAAGCCAGCTAATCACACCAACAGAGATTGCTGGGTGTTCAAGCAGGCAGGCAAGTTAATTGCCGAAAACAACGACAAGGGGCTAAATAGCGACGACGAGGAAGAGACCCGACCGCCGAACAATAGAGGACATAAGGGTTTCCCCCCACAAGTCCGGACGGTGAACATGATTTACGCAACCCATATACCCAAAAGGGAGCGGAAGCGTGCACTAAGGGACGTATACGCGATGGAGCCAGTCGCCCCGAAGTTCAATCCATGGTCCTCTTGTCCGGTCACTTTCGATCGAAGAGACCATCCGACCAGCATCCTGTTGGAAATATGCCCTAGAGGCAATAATAAAAGTATTATTATATTCCATTGTTCATGATAATTGTCTTTTGTTCATGCTATAACTGTATTATTCGGAAATCGTAATACACGTGTGAACACATAGACCACAATATGTCCCTAGTGAGCCTCTAGTCGACTAGCTCACAGATCAACAGATAGTCATGGTTTCCTCGACTATGGACATTGGATGTCGTTGATAACGGGATCACATCATTAGGAGAATGATGTGATCACTACTAGAAAAGGCATGCTAGTGGCGCACTGGTTTTGCCTTCTAATGGCGCACTACTAAAGGCGCCACCGCATCACGCCATTAGAATTAATTTAATGGCGCATCGCCGTGCGCGCCATTAGTATTCTGGTGTTCTAATGGCGCACCACCTAGTGCGCCATTAGTATAGCTCGCAAAGGCGCCATTAGAATGCCTCCCAGGGCCATATGTACAATGTGTTATGGCATTCTAATGGCGATTAGCTGTTAATGCGCCATTAGTGTGATGATCACAAAGGCGCCATTAGTGTCTTTTGTGGTGCGCCATTAGTATGAATATTAGTTTTTTTTTTTGCTTTTCTGATTTTTGCACAGGTTACAAAATATATTATTGCATAGAATATAGACAGCAGCACACAAAGAACATCAGATTCATCAAATACAATAGAAGATTAGTCTCCTAATACAATTCATCATATTAGTCTCCGGATTCAAAAGACCGGACAAAGATAAAACATTACAAGTCTCAAGACCGCGAGTATCGAGTTTGCCTTCACATTACAAGTCGATATCGATCATCTAAACTACCATCACATAGAAGAGAGTTGTGGTCATCACGATGAGCATCATCGCGATCAAACCGGTCTTCATCCGTTCCTCCAACGCCCTCCTCTCTCCTCGCTAGATAGCGGGCGATCTAGATTCGCCTCCGCCTAGTGGTGTACCTTTGTAAGTATTAGCGCTGAACGGTGAACCTGTCTCCGACACTCCTCCCACCATCGAGACTCAGAACCTTACCCTTGTACACTACATACGACGGCATCTCTATGCACAAGCCAAACAATGCATAATACATAAGCAATGTGTAAGTATGCAACAAAAGGATCGAAGAGAAAAGCAAGACATTAATAGCACGATTCATGGTCCTACTAATAAAATAGCATCGACACATCTAAGTTGAACAACCGCCCAAACCAAAGAGACATACTAATTCATTAAAAAGTTTAATTACAACATGAGCCAATCAATGTTTCGTAACTACACATCACTACTTTCGACTCGACTCATCGGACAGAGCGTGATGAAGCCGCCGTCTGTCGCGATGGTCATGAAATCGCGGTCGTTGTCACCCTGCATTTGTAGCATTCCATCTATCTCACCGTTGGACGGTTGATTTCGAGGAAGAACTGCCCCGACGTATGAAGGACATCTTGATGGATGATGTCCGCAAACTCCGATCGATGCGAAGAATTTTGTCCGAGGTCCGCCCCGGACTGCCGACAAGCTCGCGCCCAATCTTTGAGATTATCCGCAGCGTAGGTGATGATGGTCCTTACGACGCCTCGCATGTGATGGAGGGCGAGTAGGCATCCTTCGATCACCAGCGGCTGCTTGACGCAGCGTAACTTCAGACAGTGAGAAGATGTGCTTGCCGATTTATTTAACCGTCCCCGTGAAGGTGCTCCAGATTTGGCGAGCCGGGAGAACATCATCAAGAACTTTCTTCACATTTGTGTAGTCTATCATGGAGTTACGGTTCGGGTCGAAATACGGGCCATGGAATATTTCGGCTTAAGAGGATGAGTGTGCAATGTGTCACCGCACGTAACACGGAATGTTAGAAAAAAGAACGATCGAAATCTAAGAAATCATATGTTACGGGCGGTTAAGGGATGACTTACTCGGAAAGTAAGGCACAAGGAAGTTATCCTTATCTCGCGCTTGCCGTAATGACGCTTCGAGGTGTGAACTCGCAACTTGGCGGTCCCCAGCGCTGCTCAAGTGCTTGGCACGCATGTAGAAGGGGTCGACTATCACGATGTCCGGTATTGTTCTAATGATCCGTGATCCGCATGCTCAAAAACAGCCGAACGAAGGTGTAGTGCAACGGATGAAGGTTAAACATAGCAAAGATGTCATCAAACCGCAGGACGATCATACCCCGATGTCGCCATCCACAAAGCCCTTGCTCTCGCACCTTGGCCACGAAAACCGGTATGCTACATCCTTCTCTCGAGACGCCGCTTCCAAAATCAGAACACCGCATGCGACTCCGATAGCACCGTTGCAACATTCAGCATATTTGGCGGTAGCATCGCCTACCCGCCACATGCACCTCCTCGAGATATCCTTAGGTGAAGGTGGCCCGCCCCGAGCACGGATCGAACTCGTGCCGGCTGGCTCGCACCGGCGCCTTTGTTAGTCTTTCGCTTCCGCCCTTCTTCTTGATCTCCGTAATGGGACCGAAGTTCTGCTCACGCACCGCCTTCTTCAGCGTGTTGGGGCTGATATTTTTCGCGCCTCACCATCTCGAGGCTCGTGAAGACGGAGCCGGAGGCGGTCTCGAGAACTGAACGCCGACGACGCTTGTTGCAATTGATTTCTCCGCCGCATCAGCCTAGATCGCGTGGTCTTGGCTGGGTTCTGAGAAAGAGGCCCGCAGAAATCGCCGCAGCACTCCATGTTCGCAAAGTACTTGTCAACTTTGGTAAATGTACCGCGCCGTTGTCGCCGCCGTCCGGATCCTCGTGCTATAGGGCTGTCCGGATCCCGTGCTATAGGGATGTCCGCAGGTCCGTAGCGTTGCTGCGTTTTTGCCATGGCTTGGCGCCGCACGATCGGGCGGTCTTGTTCGGGGTGGTGTCCCCGCCTCAAACGAATCTGCTCTTCGCCATAGCAGGGCCAGTTTACGCAGTGCCGAGGGTCATCTCATCTTCTTCGCCGCCCCAGCTGGTCGAATCGAGGTAACAACTCGTCGCAGCCGGCAGCACCCGACCACTTCAACCCTATACATTGTGGGTGGCATCGATTACCGTGGAACATGGGGTCGCCCGTTGAACGATTTTGCCCTTGGCGACATCGACCAACTCGGCGCCCACGGCGCGTAAGAGTGCAAGGAACGCCGGCGTGCCTCGCGAAACATGTGTAGGGCGCCGTGATGCCCACCAAAGGCAAGGAGATGAAGTCATCGGCCGAGAGGCTTAGTTACCGTGATGCCGCTAAGCTCGGCGTCGAGGCACCGCCAACGGCACGGAATCGACGGAGGGGCGCTTGTCGGCGAGGTGCCGGCCGGCGACACCCGGTGCATTAAGCTCCAATACCGTGCGGTGCCGAGACACGAATACCGCCCGCCGGAGACACCAATGGCGCCGCCGCCGGAGACACCAATGGTGCCGCCGCCGAGACACCAATGGCGCCGCCGCCGAGACACCAATGGCGCCGCCGCGGAGACACCAATGGCGCCGCCGGAGACACTAATGGTGCCGCCGCCACCAGCGAAGTTGTTGGCCGTGAAGCCGGGAACCGGGAGGCCCTTTGGCCGCCCGCAATCCACGCCGCCAGCCCATGAATCAACGTAGGCACCATGGCTTCGAGCTTCGCTCCCAGCTGTTGTTCCACTTGCTTTGGACAAGCTCCGAATCCGCGCCACTTGTGCCTTTGAGTGCTTCAACTCGCGATCCGCTTTCCGAGCTGGCCTTTTTTCTCCTTCCGCACACCAGCGTATAGTATGACCCCATTTTGTGGACAAGCCTTTGCCGCCACACGACCAGCCGACGCCGGCTTATCGAGCTTATCCTTCTTTTTCATTACGCTCAACGCCTCTATTTAAAGGGGTGTCGAAGGGGAGCTCTTAGACGACCCCGCCATCGCTTTCATTGTCCCGCGAAGGAACATGAGCCATTTAGAAATATTGGTGATTAATTAGAGTGCAACCATATGGAGCTAATTACGCTGGGTGTATTCCTTACTGTAACAAGCTCTGCTACTGGTCTTCGGATCCGTGGTAAGCTCCTTTGTTATCGGGTCCTCCTTGTACCGGCCCCGACATAGTTCCCGGTCCGCTTGTCACCGCTGTATTTCTTGAAGCGGGCGGTAGGCTTTGCTCGGCACGCCCGCCCCTCCTTGTCCCATATAGGCTCCGCCACTCTATAACCGCCGGACCGAGTTTGTGTTCCCTAAGTTCAACTCCCGCATTTCTTTCCCCATCGACTTGATTCGAGCTTGCGGGCTCGCACTTGATCTTGAACTCCTTGTACTCATCTTCGCCATCAAATGATATTTCGCTTGATCTTGTCATAACTATCACCTTTATCAATCATTCTCTTCACCGCGCTTCTCCAAGTAGACAGGCCGTGCTCATCTTCGTGAGGGCGGCATTGTTCACTCTATTCCCCGAGAGGCGGTGTTTTCAAATTCAAGGGAACTTGTATCGCTCGGCAGCTTCATGAAGAGGAGGCTGCGAAATTCCTCGGTCCTTATGCCTAAGGTTCTCGGTGTTGATCGAGACGGTGTTCCGGAGAATGCACCCGAGCTGAACCGCTGCACTTTGACTATATGTTTGGGCTCATGGATTCCCGCCGAGTCCACTTGAGTGAATTCTCCTTGACGGTGCGGAGCGCATTCGGCGCCGGTCCTTCCTTTGCTTCTTCGTTGGCTGCCATCTCGTGTGCGCCGCCACCATCCGTGTGTGCGCCGCCATCATCGGGTGGCATCCTCGGCGGCACCATCAAGGGTGTCATCCCCGACGCCACTAGGGGTTGTGTAATCAGGATCGGTGTCTTCCGCAAGGCCATCATAGCGGTGAGGTTGTTGTTCCTCCAACTCTTGGGACATCTCCTGAATTGCTTGCCGCTCAACCACCGCCTCATCGCTAGGGCCATGTTTCTCTAAATAGGAAAAAGTTTGGTCAAAAGATGGTTATTGTCAAGGAACAAGATCATGGTCTCATGATTTAGGGTTTGTCAACACCGAGGCACCCTAAAAGCCTAAGCTTTCATCATTTAGGTTCTCATCGACACCGAGGCATCCGGGCAGCCAAGTTAAGTTTTCATCATTTAGGGTTTATCGATGCCGAGGCACCCTAGGTTGGGCCTAATCACTTGGCTCTATTGCCACCTATGTTGGGTTTATCATCTAGGGTTTATCGATGCTAAGGATAATTCTAAGTTGGGCCTAATCACTTGGCTCTATTGCCACCTATGATTTAATGCAGCAAGAATGGCAGGCAGTTGATCCTACTTAACTAAGTACTAAGATAGTCTGCCCATGCATTAGTCGCAGTACCCCATATGTCCTATTTTTAGCAAAGTCATGCTAAAATTCACGGAAAATTTCAGCATGACCTTTGCTGAAAATAGGACATATGGAGTACCCGAATTTGCCGGAACGGAAGTTAATCGACATTCCGGCAAACTCAAGGGCCTCTCGGGGTACCTGCAAATTCATCACGACACAATGGTCGGAGACAAAACCCAGAACTTTACAAGTCTTTCACAGATTTGTTTGCAAGTTCGATATGTAATAAAGATAAGCCTCAAAGATGAGCCTCCAATGCTAATTTGTTTGCTTCAAGACAAGATGAACCTCCAATGCAATGTAAGTAAAGAAATCTATGCATCCTGTAAATTTCTTCCAATGGCATAGACAAGGTTCGTACATCTTTTACACGTAAGGTGATGCCTATTATTTTTACTGAATTAGATGTATACACTATAATGAAGAACAAAAATTCATCCTAATTGCAAGTTACGATTGTCACAGCCAAAGGTAGTGTATTTGACATTTTAATTACATACAAAAACAATGTGGACACAGAAATGTGACTGGTAACATCTTTAACAGCAAAGCAAGAAATATTCAACCTACATAACAGTAGTCTTCAAACAGCCCAAAAGACATCATGGATGAAATGGACCAACAATATGTATACATAAAAGTAACAAAAGAATATATTTAGGCTTTAACAAAGAAGTGCAAGAAGTTCATCCTAAATAACACATAAACCCGATTCAACATGTCTTCAAACAGCCCAAAGGCAATCATATTACACAAGTATTGAGAGCTCATAACCAAAAAACAGGAGCGAAGGAGAACAAAACACATTGAAAAAGGACTATACAGCCAAACACAGATTACCCAAAGAGCCATACTCCATCTTTACTAGCCTTAATCACACCTAACATTTGTACATTTTTCTCAGTTCTAATACTCTACCAATCAAGCCCAACCCGAGGTCAAAAGATTCGACAGCCAACGCTCACTCTTCAACAACAGCTACTCACGACCAGTCCATCAAGGTTCATTGAAGAAACAACTTCCCAATCGGCAACCTCAAGACAATGATCGACCAAAATTGTGTCACCGATGAGAACCCTTTGCATCAAAAAATACTAGTATTAAATTAATGGTTTTCACAATCCAAGATGCATGATACAAACCATGGACAAATACATGCTATGCTATCAGCTTCAATACCATGGACAAATACCACACTAAATTCGAGAGGTGATTTTTAGTAGTGAATTCCATCCATGCTATGTCACGCTTAATACTGAACTTTAGTCTCTTCAGATAGACACTACATTGTTAGCGATATGTATCTCAGCTCATAGATTTATGAATGCAGAGTACTACAAGAACGCTGGCACCAAAATCAACACGATACTCATACATACAGTAATAATAAGAAACCCACCATCACACTACCCAACCATCACAAAAAGTGTAGAAAGAAAATCATGGTAACAGGGACCCTTCCTATAATTACAAGATACAACTATATACATCTAATATGAACACCGACACTAAAATTAACAAGGTAACCATGGCAATATCAACTTTAGTCTCTTCGCATGCATACTACATTGTTAGCGATCGAGTAAGTAGATTTAGGGATTCACCGACAAGTGGCGCTTGAACCGACGGAGATGCGTTCGATGGCGAAGCGACGGACGGCTCGCTGATTTGAAGCTCTAAATGGATGAGGTCGACGATGGGGGTGGGGCGCGGGGGGGGGCGCTAGGGTGGAGTCCGGCAGGTGGGGGCGGGGCGGCGGGGTGGAGTCCGCAGGGGGGGGGGGCGCTGGGGCGGGCAGGGGTGGAGTCCGGCAGGGGAGGGGCGCTGGGCGCGGGCGGCGGGGGGGGCGCGGGCGGCGGGGTGGAGTCCGGTCCGGCAAGGCGGCAAGGCTGATAGGGTCGAGGGGGGATCCGCGAGGGAGGAGAGAGGCCGAGGGGAATAGGTGGAGGAGGAAGCTTAATGGCGCACACAACGGTGCGCCATAAGAATAATCTATTCTAATGGCGCACCACCCCTCGGTGCGCCATTAGAATTTTGTTTTAACCTAGCCTAGTAGCCATATCTACAGCCCAACCCTATCTACAATGTAACCCACCCACTAGCCCGACTGTCAAGACGCAAAGACACACACCAGAGGTCCCGGGTTCGATTCCTGTGATCCCCAATATTTTTTATGCATTTTAAATGGTGTTTTTATATTTATTTGTGTTTAAATATGTTCAAACTTGTTTAAATCATAACAGTAATATTTTTATGCATTTTAAATGCTGTTTTTATATTTATTTGTGTTTAAATATGTTCAAACTTGTTTAAATTATAATAGTGTAATATTTTTTATAAAAATAGTAAAAAAATTAAAAATATGTTCAAAAGTGCGGTGCGGGGGTCGGGCCGGTGTTCGGCGGTGGAGCGGGGAGGGTTGGCGGGTGGAGCTAGCGGGAGGGTGCGGAAGCGATCGAGATGGAGGGGATCGAGATCAAGATGGAGGGGAATCGAGATCAAGTGTCCTCATGAATTCAAAAAGTGCCCATGAAATTTAAAAATATTCATGATATCAAAAGTGCCCATGAAATACAATCGAGAAATGAAGACTACGATTTAAATACAATCGGTCTTAGCTAGCTATCTGCTCACAATCTTCTTGCCCTTCTTTTTCGCAAACGGAGTTCTTCCGTGGAACGGACGCCCTTAGGTAGGGTGGTCCTGCTTCTTCTTGTGGTGTGTGCTGCTACTTCATCGTCGCCGCCATGTTCGATCTTCGGTCACCGATTTGTCAAGTCTTGCTCATTGGCTACTCCATCCATTCCGATGATCTTCCTTTGCCTCTCCTCACGACAACACGACCGGGCTTTGGCGGTCGGTAATGAAGAAGCATTGGTCCACTTGGGAAGCCAGCACTATGGCTCATTTTTCATGGTGACGCTTATGCCCGGGTCTTGGATTTGGCTTCGTATAACCATGGTGGTGAAATACCGGTCTTCTTTATGACGCTTTTGGCCCATCCGACACGGAACATCGACCTTCTCTCCAACAGAGCTCAGCTCCCAGATCTCCTCGATCCTTCCGTAGTATCTGTCTCTGTCGTTACCGTGTAGGATTCCATCGCTACCCCGGAGTTCGATAACCATCGCCTTCATGTCCTTGTCCTCGTGTAGAATGTGTAGTCATGATATCGTGACGCCTCATAGGTCATCGTTGTGCTCGCGCCGTGACAAGGCGAATATGAGTTGTTCTTCCGCGAAGAATCCTCACGTAAAGGGTACGACGTAAGCTTCGCTTGAACCAACGCGTGAAACATGAGTTGTGCTCTTTGAGTATATCTCCGTCCGCCCTCTCGCTGGCCTCGGCCATTGTACGCCTTCTTAATAAAGGTTTTGTGCTCTACCACCCAAGGATCGACCACGCCTATGTGTTGTAGCGCGACTAGGTTTGCTTCTTTCAAAGTCGGCGAGTCGACCCTTGAAGTCGACATGCATTTCGCGGCGACCTCATGGTGACCCCATCCAGCGAGCCCGCCGAGGTGCTCGCTGACGCGCGACCAACGGGTTCTCGATGCCTAGATAATTCGTGCAAGAGGAGATGCACTCTTCGGTCGAAAAGCCCCGCTATGCTTCCTCTCGACGTGACATGTTGCGAACGATCCTTTGATGACACCATTCATCCTTTCGAACGCATCATGTCGTGCAGAACGCCGCCCGAAAGTTGATGATATCCTCCACTATATGGACCAGCAGATGCACCATAACGTCAAGAATGCGGGCGGAAGTACATCTCAAGCTCGCATAGTATCACCACGATCTCTTCCTCGTAGCCTTCGAGTTGCTCACGCCAATCGACTTCCGAGAGATGACGCCAAAAAGTTGCATGTGCCAAATAGCGCTTACCGGACGCGCGCGCCCATGATCCCACGGATTGCAACCGAAGTATTCATACCATCAAGACGTGATACCGTGAGACTTCATCCCGCTGAACTTCGCTCACTGGTCTAGGTATCCGCTTATCTTCCCCACAGAATCAGAAGGAAGTTTTACTCCTAGGAGGCAGTGAAAACTGCTCGATCTCCTCCCGACTTAGAGTGAAGCACGCGGAGGGTAGTCATTTCCGTCTTCTTGGCCTTTTTGCCTTTGCGACGACTTCTTCGTGGTCCCGCTTCGCCATCATCATCATCATCATCATCATCATTAGCGTGAAGCTCCCGCCGATGCCCATTGATTTCAAGTCCGCCTTGCTTTCGCCCATCTTTGGTCCTCTCCGCATGTTGAGCAGGGTACCAAGCACTCTCGCACACGCTTCTTCGTGATATGCATGACATCAAGGCTGTGAGGCACACGGTGGATCTTCCAAGACGGCAAGTCCCGTAAAACAGACCTCGCTTTCCATACCTTCAGCAGCGGCTCGCGCGCTTTCGCATCTTTCCCAAGAAGGCGTCTTTCCAATTTTTCAACAGCTTGTCTATTTCTCGCCGCCTCGACACACGGTTTTCGGGTTCGGTTTCACCATCGAACAGATCCTTGCGCTTCTCCACGGGTCATCGCCGCTGGCCACCTTCGATGTCCCATGAACACGGTTTTCAAGACCCGGATCTCTATCTAGCTGGCGATACGCCAGTCATCCATGCACCTTACGATCCGTAAAATCCGTGGACTACCTGCCCGCGAGATATCCGTGAATCGAGATAGTCGTGCACCGTCGTGAGCAAAGGCGGCTCTCATAGGGAAATATTTTTTCTCGGGCGGCCCCACGAATTGGTGGCGCGTTTCCACAACGGTCTAGCTCCTCCTTCAAAGAGCCCCAGACATGATTGATGTCGCTCCTCGTTGTTTCGCCCTTCAATTAGCATACTCATGTGAATGTACTTCCTCTTCATGCACAACCAGGGGAAGGTTGTACATCCACACAAACACAGGCCAAAGTGCTATGTGCTTCTTCTCGCTGCCAAACGGATTGACTCCATCGGTGCTCGCACCAAAGACGATGTTCCTTGGATCCTTCCCAAATTCTGGTCTTCGGTTCAACGCTACACCGCTCGCATCCTTAGGGTGACTCAGATCTTGTCTTTTTATCTATCTCCGGATCATTTGCGCCATCTTCTCGCTTCTCCTCCCTATCCGCTGCCAACGCAGGAGCTTTGCTACCTTAGGGTCCGCGAAATACCGCTGCAGACGAGGAGTGATCGGAAAGTACCACACCGATTTTCGAGGAGCTTTTCCTCTTCTTGTATCGAGTGACGCCGACACCGGACATATGGTAGACTCCGCGTGCTCGTCCCGATAAATGATGCAATTGTTCATGCACACATGGTATTTCACGTGCGGTAAATCCAGAGGACACACGATTTTCTTCGCCTCGAAACTGGTCGGGCACTTGTTCCCTTTGGGAAGACGCTCGTGCTGTAATGACATGTTCTCGCCAAAGCATGCGCCGGTCATTTTGTGTTTTACCTTCATCTCCGAGCCATGAGCGCACTTTCAAAGCGGTATCCTCGGCCTGCATCCTTCATACAATGGAGTAACCGCTCTATCTCCAGCTGATCCAGCTTGGCTTTCTCTCAAGCGGCAGCTTTGTGTTATCCGTCCGCTTGAGAAGCAGCTCTTGAATATGAGGGTCCTGCACCCAGCCTCCATCGCCGCTCGCTCCCGCATCTTCATCTTCATGATCATGCCCTTCGCCTTGATCTTCCTCATCATCATGTACGACATCTTCTACATGATGATCGTACATAGATCACCGCCGTGATCATGTCCTCGAGATTCTTCGCCTTCTCGCCTCCGCCACGGTGGTACTTGTCTTGTCGCTCTTCCTCATTTCTTGCCCGCCCCGCCATGGACGACTTGATAGTCATCTTCATCACCTTGCCACCGATAGCCATCCATGAAACCACGCAAGAGCAGGTGGTCCCGACCTGCCCGAATCCGGTCCGCAATAAGGCTCTTCACTTGCATCTTCGACATGGACATCTTATCTCCGCCTCGCTCTTTTGAAGCATCTCGCCTTCATGAGCTCAAAACCTATTCACGATGCCTTCACCATCATGCGACCATGGTCGTCAAGGGTAGAGCAAAACGATATGTTAGAACCAAGAAAAATTTGGCATGACCTTCCCTAAAAATAGGACAAAAAGAATGCATAGTGCCAAAATTCTCGCTGAAACGGAAATGAATCAAAACATTCCGCAAAATATTGGCAACTATCGATATTTCAAATACCGTACCTTCAAACACAAACATATATGCAACACCACAAACACTTGCAACACCACAAACATACATAGATCTAGCTAGGCCACAAAAGTGCATGTGCACGTTGTTGGAGCGAGCTAGGAGAAAAAAAGTAGATCTATATCATGAAGATAGCTTTCCTTACTTACCTATCAAAAAGGTAATTTCACCACTTAATTTTGTTGAATCTATGGTGGAAATGAGGTGAGGAGGAGGAGATGGTCAAATCTTGGAGAAGGAGGTGGATGGAATGAAGTGGGGAAAGTGAGTGGGTAGGTGTGGGCTGTCCAAAATATCTTGTTGGTCCTAAAGAGATGAGCGCACCTCCGCCATGCGCCATTAGTAATTATGGTTACTAATGGCGATCAGCAGAGGGTGCGCCATTAGTAGTTTTGCAAAAAAGAATAAAACAAAATTTAGAGTAATGGCGCATCGCCGCTTAGTGCGCCATTAGAAGTTAGAGATAGTAATGGCGCATTGTTGAAGTCATGCGCCATTAGTATGTATGGGAAAATGGAAAAAAATTATATTAGAGGCGCACTCGCCCACGGTGCGCCATTAGAAGTTATATATAGTAATGGCGCATTGTAGGCCTCATGCGCCATTAGTATGTATGGGAAAATGGAAAAATTATACTAATGGCGCACCCTATTCACGGGTGCGCCATTAGTGTCTTCCACTCTAATGGCGATCAAGAACAAAAGCGCCATTAGTATATAGTAGTGGCGCATCGCCTCCACGGTGCGCCATTAGAATCAATCCTATCTATAGCCCTTTTCCTAGTAGTGGATGGACAAGACCCAATCCTAAGCATATCATAAAGATCGTAGTTCGTCTTCGCTAGAGCTTGGCCAATGTCAAGTATCTCTTCCTTCACCATGAGATCGTAACTCCCGGATACCGTAGGAGTGCCTTGGGTGTATCAAACGTCACAACGAATCGGGTGACTATAAAGGTGCATTACAGTGTATCCCCGAAAGTGTCTCGCTGGGTTGACACGGATCGAGATCGATTTGTCACTCCGCATGACGGAGAGGTATCTTCGGGCCGACTCGGTAATGCATCATCATAATGAGCTCAAGGTGACCAAGGTGTTGCCACGATCATGCATTACGGTATTTAGTAAAGTGATTTGCCGGTAACGAGACCGAACAAGGTATTGGGATACCGACGATCGAGTCTCGCAAGTAACGCATCGATTGACAAAGGAATTGTATATGTGGTTTGATCGAATCTCTACATAGTGGTTCAACCGATGAAATCATCGAGGAGCATGTGGGAGCCAACATGGATATCCAGATCCCGCTGTTGGTTATTGCCCGAGAGTCGCCTCGTCATGTCTACGTGTCTCCGAACCCGTAGGGTCTACACACTTAAGGTTCTGTGACGCTTAGGGTTAGTAGGAAGACTAGTATGTGACTACCGAATGTTGTTCGAGTCCCGATGAGATCCCTGACGCCACGAGGAGTTTCGTAATGGTCCAGAGGTAAAGAATAATATATAGGAAGTGATATTTCGCCATCGGAAAGTTTCGGGTCTCCCAGAATGTACCGACCACCTAAGGGTCCTGGGTCCACCGGTGGGGCCACCCATCCCGGAGGGCCCCATGGGCTGAAGTGGAGGGGAACCAGCCCATAGTGGGCTGGTGCGCACCTAGGCCCACCTCGCGCCTAGGGTTGAAACCCTAGGGGGGGGCGCCCACTTGGCTTGGGGCACTCCACCTCTTGGCCGCCCCCCCTGGAGATTGGATCTCCAGGCCGGCGCCTGGGCCTATATAAAGGGGGGAGGGGGGGCTGCTGTACCCATCTCCAAGGCGCAGCCCTCCCTCCCAACACCTCTCTCCTCCGTAAGCGCTTGGCGGCCCCTATCGAGTATCGCTGCACCAACACCACCACGCCGTCAGCTGCCGCTTGAGCGAAGCTTCTCAACCTCTCCTTCCCCCTTGCTGGATCAAGAAGGAGGAGACGTCTCCCGTCCCATACGTGTGTTGAACTCGGAGGTGCTGTCCGTTCAGCACTTGGTCATCGATGATCCGAATCACGTCGAGTACGACTCCATCATCACCATCACCGTGCAAGCTTCCGCTCGCGATCTACAAGTGGTATGTCGATGCAAACTCTCTCCCGATACTCGTTGCTTAGATGAACTAGGAAAAATTTTAATTTTCTGCAACGTTCCCCAACAGTGGCATCATGAGCTAGGTCTATGCGTAGTTCTCTAATGCACGAGTAGAACACAATTTGTTGTGGGCGTGGATCTTGTCAACTTACTTGCCTCTACTAGTCTTTTCTTGCTTCAACGGTATTGTGGGATGAAGCGCCCGACCAACCTTACACGACGCTTACGTGAGACCGGTTCCACCGATTAACATGCACTAGTTGCATAAGGTGGTCTGGCGGTGTCTGCGCTCTCCCACTTTAGTTGGAGCGGATTCGATGAACAGGGCCCTTATTAAGGGTAAATAGAAGTTGACAAAATCACGCTGTGGTTATTCGTAGGTAAGAAAACGTTTGCTAGAACCCAATCGCAGCCACGTAAAAGATGCAACAACAATTAGAAGACGCCTAACTTGTTTTTGCAGCGATTGATCATGTGATGTGATATGGCCGAAGTTGTGATGAATGATGAATTGTGATGTATGAGATCATGTTCTTGTAATAGGATTCACGACTTGCATGTCGATGAGTATGACAACCGCAGGAGCCATAGGAGTTGTCTTTATTTTTGTATGACCTGCGGTCATTGAAGAACACCATGTAAACTACTTTACTTCATTGCTAAACGCTTAGTCATAGAAGTAGAAGTAGTCGCATGTGACAACTTCATGAAGACACGATGATGGAGATCATGATGATGGAGATCATGGTGTCAAGCCGGTGAAAAGATGATCATGGAGCCCAAGATGGAGATCAATGGAGCTTTATGATATTGGCCATATCATGTCACAACTATATAATTGCATGTGATGTTTATTATGTTTATGCATCTTGTTTACTTAGGACGACGGTAGTAAATAAGATGATCCCTTACAAAATTTCAAGAAGTGTTCTCCCTAATCGTGCACCGCTGCTACAGTTCGTCGCTTCTAAGCACCACGTGATGATCGGGTGATGGATTCTTACGCTCACATACAACGGGTGTAAGACAGTTTTACACAATAAAACACTTAGGGTTAACTTGACGAGCCTAGCATGTGCGATATGGCCTCGAACACGGAGACCGAAAGGTTGAACACGAGTCATATGGTAGATACGATCAACATGAAGATGTTCACCGCGATGACTAGTCCGTCTTCACGTGATGATCGGACACGGGCTAGTCGACTCGATCGTGTAACACTTAGATGACTAGAGGGATGTCTAATCTAAGTGGGAGTTCATAATTTGATTAGAACTTTATTATCATGAACTTAGTCTAAAACCTTGAAAATATGTCTTGTAGATCAATGGCCAACGCTAATGTCAACATGAACTTCAACGCTGCTTAGAGAGAAAACCAAGTTGAAAGATGATGGCAAAGAACTATACGGATCGGGTCCGAACCCGAGGATCATCCTCATAGCTGCCAGAAGCAATATGTCCTAGAAGGACCGCTAGGTGACGCCCTGTTCCACGTAACCAAGACATTATGAATGCTTGGCAAACCTGTCTTGATGATTACTCCCTCGCTCAAGGTGGCATGCTTTACGCTTAGAACCGGGCTCCAAAAGCGCTTCGAGCAACACGGAGCATATGAGATGTTCAAGAGCTGAAACTAGTTTTTCAAGCTCATGCCGTGGTCGAGAGATATGATGTCTCCGACAAGTTCTAAGCTTGTAAGATGGAGGAAAATAGTTCTGCTGAGCACATCTTGAAGATGTCCGGTTGCACAACCGTATGACCCAAATGAACATTAACCTCCCTGATGAGGCGGTCATTGATGAATCCTCCGCCGCCCCCACCAAGCTACAAGAGCTTGTGATGAACTACAACATGCAGGGGATGGTGAAGACCATTCCCAAGTGTTCTCGATGCTCAAGTCAGCAGAGGCTGAAATCAAGAAAGAACATCAAGTGTTGATGGTCAATAAGACCACTAAGTTCAAGAAGGGCAAGGGTAAGAAGAACTTCAAGAAGGACGGCAAAGATGTTGCCGCTACCGAAGCCTGCTGCCGGAAGAAGTCAAAGAATGGACCCAAGCCCGAGATCGAAAGTGCTTTTATTGCAAGGGAAGGGTCATCGAAGCTGAACTGCCCCAAATACTTAGCGGATAAGAAGGCCGGCAACACCAAAGGTATATTTGATATACATGTAATTGATGTGTACTTACCAAGACTCGTAGTAACTCCCGGTATTTGATACCGTGCCGCTGTTCATATTTGTAACTCACAGCAGAGCTGCGGAATAAACGGAGACCGCGGCGACAAGGTGACAATGCGCCGGAATGGTTCCAGAGTCGATGTGATCGCCTGCCGGCACGCTGCCTCTACATTTACCCACGGGATTAGTTTTGAACCTTAATAATTGTTATTTAGTGCCAAGTTTGAGCATGAACATTGTATCCGGATCTCATTTGATACGAGATGGCTACTCATTTAAGTCTGAGAATAATGGTTGTTCGATTTATATGAGAGATATGTTTTATGGTCATGTCTCCGATGGTCAATGGTTTATTCTTAATGAATCTCGAGCGTAATATTACACATGTTCATAGTGTGGATGCCAAAAGATGTAAAGTTGATAACGATAGTCCCACATACTTGTGGCATCGCCGCCTTTGGTCACATTGGTGCTGCGCTTATGAAGAAGCTCCATGCCGATGGACTTTAGAGTCTCTTGATTATGAATCGCTTGACACATGCTAACCATGCCTCTTAGGCAAATGACCAAGACTCCGCTCTCCCGAACAATGGAGCGAGCAACCAACTTGTTGGAAATCATACATACCGATAAAAGGGTCCAATGAGCGTTGAGGCTCATGGAGGATATCGTTATGTTCTCACTCTCACCGATGACTTGAGTAGATATGGGTATGTCTACTTAATGAAACACAAGTCCGAGACCTTGAAAAGTTCAAGGAATTTCAGATGAGGTAGAGAATCAACGTGACCGAAAGATAAAGTTCTACGATCGATCGTGGAGGAGAATACTTAAGTCACTTAATTTGGTACACACTTAAGGAAATGTGGAATCGCTTCACAACTCACGCCACCGAACATCACAGAGAAACGGTGTGTCCGAACATCGTAATCGCACTCTATTGGATATGGTGTGGTCTATGATGTCTCTTACCGATTTACCGCTATTTTGGGGATACGCCTAGAGACAGCTACATTCACTTTAAATAGGGCACCGCCTAAACTGCTGAGACGACACCGTATGAATTATGGTTTGGGAAGAAACCTAAGTCGTCGCTTCTAAAAGTTTGGGGATGCGATGCTTATGTCAAGAAACTTCAACCCAAAAGCTCGAACCCAAGTCGGAAAAATGCGATTCATAGGATACCCTAAGGAAACCGTCGGTATACCTTCTACTTAAGATCCAAGGCAAGATCTTTGTTGCCAAGAACGGATGCTTTCGAAAAGAGTTTTCTCGAAAGAAGTAAGTGGAGCAAAGTAGAACTCGATGAAGTACTACCTCGAACGGGAAAGTGGTTCAACAGAGGAAACCGCTCCTCGTGATGCCCACACCAACTCAAGAGGAAAACAATGATGATGATCAAGGTACTTCGATCAAGTTGCATCGAACTCAAGGTCCACGAGGACACGCTCCGCACTGAGTGGTACGGCAACCCTGTCTCCGGAAATCATGTTGTTAGACAACAATGAACCTTCGAACTATGAAGAAGCGATGGCGGCCCGGATTCCAACAAATGGCTTGAAGCCATGAAACCGAGATAGAATCCATGTATGAAAACAAAGTATGGACTTTGACAGACTTGCCCGATGATCGGCGAGCGATAGAAAACAAATGGATTTTTAAGAAGAAGACGGACGCGATGGTAATGTTACCATCTATATAGCTCGACTTGTCGCTAAGGGTTATCGACAAGTTCAAGGGATTGACTTCGACGAGACATTCTCTCCAGTGGCGCTTGAAGTCCGTCCAATCATGTTAGCAATTGCCGATACTATGATTATGAGATATGGCGATGGACGCCAAAACGGCATTCCTTAATGGACATCTTAAGGAAGAGCTGATATGATGCAGCCGGAAGGTTTTGTCGATCCTCGAACGCTAATAAAGTATGCAAGCTCCAATGATCCATTTATGGGCTGGTGCAAGCATCTCGAGTTAGAACATTCGCTTGATGAGATGATCAAAGCGTTTAGTTTATGCAGACTTATGGAGAAGCTCATGCTACAAGAAAGTGAGTGGGAGCTCAGAGCATTTCTCCTATTATATGTAGATGACATACTTTTGATGGGAAATGATACAAAACTTCGACAACATTAAGGCCTACTTGAACAAGTGTTTTCAATGAAGGACCTTGGAGAAGCTGCTTATATATTAGGCATCAAGATCTATAGAGATAGATCGAGACGCCTCATAGGTCTTTCACAAAGCACATACCTTGATAAGATTTTGAAGAGGTTCAAAATGGATCAGTCCAAGAAAGGGTTCTTGCCTATGTTACAAGGTGTGAAATTGAGCTCAGCTCCACCACCACCACTGCAAAAGATAAAGAAGAGATGAGTGTCATCCCCTATGCCTCAGCCATAGGATCTATTATGTATGCCATGCTGTGTACCAGACCCGATGTAAACCTTGCCGTAAGTTTGGTTGCAAGATACCAAAGTAATCCCGGCAAGGAACACCGGACAGCGGTCAAGAATATCCTAAAGTACCTAAAAGGACAAAGGACATGTTTCGCTTATGGAGGAGACGAAGAGCTCGTCAGAAGGGTTACGCCGACGCTTAGCTTCGACTCAGATCCGGATGACTCTAAGTCACAAACCGGATACATGTATATGTTGAATGGTGGAGCAAGAAGCGGTGCAGCCGCAAGCAAGAGCGCCGTGGCGGATCTACGGTGAAGCGGACATGGCAGCCTCGGAGGCAGCGATGAAGCGATTTGGGTGAAAGAGTTCATCACCCACCTAGGAGTCATACCCAATGCGTGGGGCCGATCAAACTCTTCTCGTGACAACACCGAGCTATCGCTCTGCCAAGGAGCCCAGATTTCACAAGAAGACCAGGCACATCAAGCGCCGCTTCAACTCCATCCGTGAAAATGTTCAAGATGGAGACATAGAGATTTGCAAAGTACACACGGATCTGAATGTCGCAGATCCGCTGACTAAACCTCTCTCGAAAGCAAAACATGATCAACACCGTAACTCTATGGGTGTTCGATTCATCACAATGTAACTAGATTGGTGACTCTAGTGCAAGTGGGAGATCATGGAAATATGCCCTAGAGGCAATAATAAAAGTATTATTATATTTCATTGTTCATGATAATTGTCTTTGTTCATGCTATAACTGTATTATCCGGAATCGTAATACACGGTGAACACATAGACCATAATATGTCCCTAGTGAGCCTCTAGTTGACTAGCTCACAGATCAACAGATAGTCATGGTTTCTGACTATGGACATTGGATGTCGTTGATAACGGATCACATCATTAGGAGAATGATGTGATGGACAAGACCCAATCCTAAGCATAGCATAAAGATCGTAGTTCGTCTGCTAGAGCTTGGCCAATGTCAAGTATCTATTCCTTCGACCATGAGATCGTAACTCCTGGATACCGTGAGGAGTGCCTTGGTGTATCAAACGTCACAACATAACTGGGTGACTATAAAGGTGCATTATGTATATCTCAAAGTGTCTCCGGCGGTTGACACGGATCGAGACTGGATTTGTCACTCCGTATGACGGAGAGGTATCTCTCGCCCACTCGGTAATACATCATCATAATGAGCTCAAGCGCACCAAGGTGTTGGCCACGGATCATGCATTACGGATGAGTAAAGTGACTTGCCGGTAACGAGACCGAACAAGGTATTGGGATACCGACGATCGAAGTCTCGCAAGTAACGCATCGATTGACAAAGGGAATTGTATGTGGTTTGATCGAATCCTCGACATAGTGGTTCAACCGATGAAATCATCGAGGAGGATGTGGGAGCCAACATGGGTATCCAGATCCCGCTTGTTGGTTATTGCCCGAGAGTCGCCCTCGGTCATGTTCATGCTTTCTCCAACCCGTAGGGTCTACACACTTAAGGTTCTGACGCTTAGGGTTAGTAGGAAGACTAGTATGTGACTACCGAATGTTGTTCGAGTCCCGATGAGATCCCTGACGCCACGAGGAGGTTCGGAATGGTCCGGAGGTAAAGAATAATATATAGGAAGTGATATTTCGCCATCGGAAAGTTTCGGGTCTCCTGTAATGTACCGGACCACCGGAAGGGTCCTCGGGTCCACCGGTGGGGCCACCCATCCCGAGGGCCCCATGGGCTGAAGTGGGAGGGGAACCAGCCCATAGTGGCTGGTGCGCCTCTAGGCCCACCCCCGCGCCTAGGGTTGAAACCCTAGGGGGGGGCGCCCACTTGGCTTGGGGGCACTCCACCCCCCTTGTCAGCCGCCCCTGGAGATTGGATCTCAGGGCCGGGCC